>MU691494.1:10691-23995 GCA_026770625.1 Nicotiana glauca
GGTTGTAGTTGAAGGAGTAAGAAGTGACGTTTTCTCATTGGAAAAGAGAAGTCGTTGTAAAGTCGATAAATGGTTCAAAATCTGTCGAAGAAAAAGAAACAAAACAAACAAAAAGAGAGCTTTATTTATACACAAACAGAATGTAGCTGGACAGATGCGGCTTCATTCTTTTAGGGAACCAAAAAAAATGCTGTATAGAATAAACAAAAATACACAGGAAATCCGCATGGTTTTTGGCAAAAGCACATGTATAAAGCCTCAAGTGTAATGGACACAAGAAAGTTGTTCGGTAGTCAACAGAAATGACAGATAATGAATGTATCTGTGCTTCTTCGATAAGAAATAAAAATCTTTTCTTTTCCTGTTCTTTGGTTATGGGTTGGATAAGCATGATATTACTAGCTGTTAAGCATACCTTAATATGAAGCACTACTAGTTGGCATGGGGTTTAATACTTTAAGCTGATCCTCAAGTGAAGTTGTTTGAATGGATACGGAATTTAAGAAAGAGATTTTGGAACTGATACTCTTAAATATGTCATTATATTTGTGTGATTGTAAAATCATGTCACTGGAGATAAAATAAAATATTTAAAATTGATGATTAAAAAAGGAGTAATAGGGGCATCGAATTTCGGTACATGTTAACAACAATGGAAGATTTTTGTAGAGTTTGTTCCAATTATATGCCCGAATGTGATTTCGTCTCTCTTGGAAACACAATTCTTGTTCACGAACTAAATACCTTCTTTTCTTTTAGTGTGTTTTTATCTTTGTAGGGAGGATTTCTCAGAATCTTTTTCTGAAGAAGGGGAGCGTTGATTATATAGAGAAGGGAAGTTGTTAGAGAAAAAATTACCGAGAAACTGACCCACGTTGATCCCCATCCTCCTACTTACTTCTCAACGTGTGATAGTTTTATTTTAGGAGTTAAACATTCCATAGGTAACTTCCCTCAATCATATATCCTTTAAAAATAGGTCGGGTCAGTCCACATGGCGACCAGCGACCCAAACCCAATATTCAATATCTCACACTTCGCACATGATGGGCTAGACACATATCTTTGCTATGTAGAAAAACACAAGTAATTCATACTGGTAAATAAATCATGCGGCCTGCGAGCATTAAGACCTGCATTATTCTTACACCCTTTAAGGTTGTTTAATAGCGTTGCGTAGAAATCCAATCACATGCGGAAAGGATTCACTACTACCATGAGGATCTTATTATTACTCGCAATACCCCATACATTGTTGGCTACTCTAGTAGCTAGTTATCCGATCTCTCATTCTCGAAAAGAGGTGAACTCGAGTTCATGTTTAACTTTATACATAATTACATCCAATACCCTCACGGTAAGTGTAATGGTCGACCTATGAATACAGGTTAAATTACTAAATTTTAGTTGTCTTCCCTTTCTACTCGAATCTTTTCATTCCAAATTAACTGCTTTCCTAGACATGCACTGCTTTGCCGAATCACTCGTGGCTATTAGTGACATGCTAAAGTAGCAACACTGATTGACACTTCAAGAGACAGTAAAAGGTCAAAGGGTATCTAATAAAACCTGATATAACTTCTTTGGGATCTCACACAATGAAGAAGCAAGGATTCATTCTTCCATTATCCTATGGTCAATAGCACACGTGGTATGAAACACATATTATGGTGTTTTCACCTTATATTGGCATGTGTGCCTTATTATTTTGATCATTCAATACCATACAAATTTTGGTCTAGACACCTTCAAATGTCTAACCCGAGTTTCTTACTTCAATAATCCTCAAACCATCTTCTTAGAGAAACCCACATCTGGCTTACAAAATAAGTCATAATCGAATAGTGAAATTCATAAGTCTGATTAGTTGTCAAGACCGAAATTTACAAGTAAATTAACCTCGCATTATCCAAGTTTCTATAAGGTCTCATCTTTTCACGATTCTTAACGTAAGAGGCGATTGCTCGTGTGAGAGAGTTAATCTCACGACTTGTTCGACACACTTTATCAACAAAACATTCATCACATGCATACGAGATATAGCATAATTCAAGAGTTAAATATTGATGAGAATATTATAATACTAAAGTAATTTAATACATAAATATGTTCATATCCTTCACAAACCTAGAGACATAACATGTTTCTCAAATAGGTCTCTAGATATCACCTTTGTTAAAGGATCAGCTATCATGCTTCGTATAGGAATGTATTGTAAATTTATCTCTCTACTTGCTACTATGTCTCTCACAATGTTGTCACAACCCCAATTTTTCCTCTGTGAACTGTCGTGACGGCACCTAGTCTTTACGACTAGGTAAGCCTAACAAATTGCGAAAAAAGGAAACTGTGACGACCCGACCCATTGTATAATGAGTTACCGCTCCGTTTTCCCCATTTTATGCTTCTTCATGTTTCATTATCAGTATTTGGTGTGTTATAGTGGATTCAGATTGGTTTTCGTAGAAATGAGGCATTTAGTCTCTTTAAGGAAGACTTGTTTTGGAAAAAAGTCAACCGAGTATTGACTATTGAGTTAGAGGGATCAGATGTGATTTTCGGTGATTCGTTTAGCTTCGGAGGATGATTTGTGACTTAGGAGTGCAATCGAAATTGAATTTGGAGGTTCGGTGTAGAATTAGGCTTGAATTGGCGAAGTTAGTATTTTGGCGAATTCCGGTTGGTAGGTGAGATTTTGATCCGAGGGTCGGAATAGAATTCCGAGAGTTGCAGTAGCTTTGTTAGGTGAATTGAGATGTGTGTGCAAAATTTGAGATGATTTGGAGGTGATTTGGTCGGGTTTTTGATCGAATGCGAGTTTCGAAAGAATTTGAAGAACTTAGGCTTGAAATTGATGAGAATTGAGGGTTTTTGTGTTGCTGGATGTGTTTTTAGGATTGGAACAAGTTTGAATAGGGTATTGGACCATGTTTGTGCTTTTGGTTGAGGTCCCTGGGGCCTCGGGATGAGTTTCGATGGTTAAACGGGGAGTTTTGGAGTTGCATATTGCTGAAGAGTTGCTGCAACTGGTATTTTCGCTCCTGCAGGTCTTGGACCGCAGAAGCGGAGGCTCTCAAATGGAGTATTTTACCGTAGAAGCGGTCCATGGTTTGGTAAGGTAGTTCCGCAGAAGCGGAACATTCTTCGCATTAGCGGGTCCGCAGAAGCGGACAGGTAATCGCAGAAGCGATTTTGATCTTGAGAGGAAGTTCCGCAGAAGCGGAAATTGAGCCGCAGAAGCGGTTTTGGACTTTTAATGAATATCCATAGAAGCGAGGATTTGGCCGCAAAAGCGGTCCCGCATAAGCAGAAGCGGTACCGCAGAAGCAAAAATCGGCCTGGGCAGAAGGGTTTTTATTGAATATTCCATCCTCGGGCTTGGGATATTTTCCACATTGTTGGGCGACCTTGAGAGCTTTTGGCGAGAATAAAAGAGAGTTTTGACTGGTAATCGATTGGAGGTAAGTCCCTTGGCCTAAATATATGAGATTATGATAAATCTAACATGGAAATTGGTTGAAATTCATCAAAAGGGGTTAAAGCTAGGGCTTGAAAATTTGTAATTTAAAAATAGAATTTGAAGGGGCAAATGGACTCCAATTTTGGTAAAATTGATATGTATGGACTCGTGGCGAGACGAGGATTCCAATGATGTGAATTTTGTAATTTTTTCGGGAAGTGGGCCCGGAGCTCGGGTTTTGTTAGTTTTGAGATTTCTGTTATTTTTCGATTATTTTCGATTGGGTATTGTTCCCTTAGCATATTGTGATGTATTCGCTTTGATTTGGTTAGATTCGATGCGCGTGGAGGCCGAAATGAGGGGAAAAAGCATCACGAGCTAGATATTTCACTGGTCTGAGGTGAGTAATGACTGTAAATGATAGTCTGAGGGTTTGAAACCCCGGATTTGCACATCATAGTGCTGTATTGAGGTGACACGCCGGATAGCGAGCGTGGGGTAGAGCACCTTGGGGATTGTGACTTTGTCCATTCCGATTAATGAACTTACTACGTATTTGACTGAAACTACTTGTTATCATCATAATTTGGGTTGATTTCCATGTTTGGGCTTCTTGCCAACTATGTGAATCCTTCACAGATTGATATCACTGTTTTCGCATTACTTTGCATATTATTTGATCTCGGCCCAAGGTTTTAATACCTATTTTGTAAACTCAGACGTTTTTCTAATATTTGAAAACTTAAACAGTATTTTATTGACGTTTTGAGCTGAGAATTATTATTTTAATATTGCTCAAGTGGTTTATGTGCATTTTTGGACTGAGCATTGATCGAGCTATGTGCCGCAGCAGTGTTATAGTGATTTCTGAATATATGGATGGCTCGTGCTACGCACCGCAGCTGTATTATGTTGATACTGAGGCCTAGGGCCTGGTTGGTGCCATGAGATGGCTTGATTATTTGCGCTTGGGTTGTAGGAGCCCCTCCGGAGTCTGTACACACTCCTAGTGAGCGCCGTCGACGTTAAATATATGGATGGCTCGGGCTGCACGCCGCTGTGGGTACCAGAGTGTACCGTCATATGCATTGCATTGCACTCATGCATTTGTCCCTATTTGTCATGACATTTAAGCACTCTCATTTCATTGGCTTCTATGCTACTTCTTGCACTAATTGCCTGATATCTTGGTGCTATTTGTTGACAGAGTGTTGTGCCAGAGGGGCTGACTTTGGTGCTGGTTTGCACTACTTGTTTCACATTCATTTGCTTGATTGTTGGAAAAAATACATTTTCAAAAGAGGTTTTAAACTGATCCAAGATATTTCTAAAGATTTCACAGTTTCACTATTTTTCTCAAAGGGTTACACTGTCCTATATAGCATGATGGCTTGCTTTATGTGATTTTTTGCTGCTCAGTTATTATTTACTTTTATTACTCACTGAGTTGGAGTACTCACTTTACTCCCTGCACCTTGCGTGCAGATGCAGGTATTTGTCTACCTGGTAGCGGGTTGAGCTGGTTGAAGATTTTGCTATCGTAGCTGAGCAAGGTGACCGCCAGCGTTCGCAGCACCGGATTTCTTCTTTCTGATTCTAAATCTTAATCCATGTATTACAGGCCTTGTAGTTGTATAAAAAAAATCCTTCTAGATGCTCGTGACTTGTGACACCCCGGTCGGGCTGCGTTGGGATGGTTCCTTGTTTTATTCCTTTTTCTTCCGCACTTATGATAATTTTATTAATGTTTCAGACCTATTCATGCTAAGTAATTATTAAAGAGGTATTGGTGTTCTGTTGGCTGGCCTTGTCTTCACGAGAGGCGCCATCACTACCGGATTTGGGAATTGGGTTGTGACAGAAACAAAATACGAAACTAGCAAAAACTGCGGATAAAACATAATATAAACGTTTAAGATGCCACTCGACATATACAAATACACACTCGCAAAACTAAATCAACTCCCAAAATCTAGAATCTCATGAAACCACAAGCTGTAAATAGTACATAGTGCTCTAACTCCAGAGTATCTAATCAAAGGAAAGTAGAAGGTCTATAGCTAAAGGAGAGAATAGAGAGGGACTCCTTGGTCTGCGGATGCAACAGATATACCTCAAAGTCTCTGAATATCGCCTCGCCTCACTGATAGTATGGCTGAGCCAAATAACCTGGATCTGCACACAAAAAATATATGCAGGAAAGGGCATGAGTACACCACAGCGGTTGTGAGCACGTGATTTTTTCCCTATATATGAATTATTCCCAAAAATTCAAATAAAATAATTTTTTCTTTCATTATTTTACACTTCTATGAATTTTGTGTTATTTTCTGTTAATTATTTGTATTTTATTTGTGCATTTTAATTCATATGAAAAATATATAAAAAAATTACGCATGACATTTGCATTTAGGATCTAATTTCATATTTTAGGATTATTTAGTGGTTAAGTTGTTTTTAGAACAAAATTTAAAGAAAATAACAAAAATAGTCCATTTTTGCATTTTAATTGTTAATTGTTGAATTTGTCTTGAGTTTATTTTAAATAGGACTTAATCAATTTTTAGGAATTAATAAGCTTCATTTTGGAAATAAATTAGGTCTCTATTTTAATTTTGAATTTTTATAAAATCAAAAAATATATAAATACAAAATGAAAACACAAAAAAAAAAGAATTGAAAGAAGGCAAAAAAAAATGAAGGAAAAGAAGGTTGTCTTCTAAATGACCCGAATTTGGACCAAATTGTTAAGCCCAAAATAAAATAACCATGCCTAAATCACCCCACGCCCAGGCCCAACCAGTCCTCCACCCGGTCCAAATCTTTGTCCCTCCAAACGACCCCGTATTGAACCCAATTAATCCTGGCCGTCGATATTAATTCATCAGACGGTCAGGAAGCTTAGACCCATTAATATTTAACGGTCGGAACCCCCTACCCCTATCTCATCTCTTTCAAAGCCCTTCCCTCACAGAAACCCTAGCGGCCCTAATTCCCTACCGCCGGTGATGGCGGTGCCGATGCAAATGACTCCCAAAATAACACCATGAACACCCCTTCTCCTCCTCTATCCGAATCCACTGTCCTTTTCCTTCGAATCTTACTTGAACCCGTCGAATCTTCGTTTGATGATTTTTCGGCCATGACGCAACTTCATCTATATTCGCCCAAATTAACACCTTAGGTTCCTTTTTCTTTCCCCTATCCAAATCCCCGGTCAGTTTGTCTCGAATCTGCCTGGGACTGTTCGAATTTCAATTTGAACATTTCCCAGCCAAAACCCTAGTTGCACCAAACTACCTCAAATCGATACCACGAGGTACCCGTGCTTCCCTCATGAAGAATCTACGATTGATAGCATCCAATTCCCACCGTAGATGATCAAATTTGGACTATGAGAGTTGGCCAGATCTTTTAGTGAGTTTCCATTCATTTTTAATGTTTAGCTGTTGCTTAATTTTATTTGGTTTTATGTGTGATTGGTGCATTTTTTCATTTAGTCACATATTGATTTCTGCTTTCTTTTTTTTTTTTTAATTTTAATTTTGCGTCCTTTCTTCTGTTTAGTTGTTAACGCAAATTAGGTTAAAATCCGTTTAATTCATGTGTGTTGTTTGTTTAGTTTAGTTCATACAATAATTCATAATTCTTCAGTGTTTTAAATTTTAGTTTGTTAATTGTAAATTCAGGGTTTTTAGACGATTGTTTGCAGCTTAGTGATTTGAATTGCTAGTTTAATGGAATTCTTCAATAGTTACTGATCTCATTAGTTTATAGGATTAGTTCAACGTTAAGGGTATAAGGCTATAGTTAATTTTCATTAGGTTAAATGAGGTTGGGCTTTAGTTGAATCTAATTTGTTAAATCTCAGAATAGTATAAGATCAGTTTAGGGAGTCCAACTGAGGAGGAATTTACTAGAAGTTTCTAGGTGGGGGTCAAAGTGAAATATTAGGAGAAGTAATAAGGTAACTTGAAGAAGAAGTTACAATTTTAGGGACCAAATGTAAAAAAACTGAATCTGAAGTCTCACCCTCGTTGTGCCTATAAAAAGGGCATTCACATGCCTTCATTAACAAGTTTTAGATCCCTGAAAATTCCCCAAAAACATTCCAGCTCCTAGTTTCCCTAAAAGTCCCCTTCTTCAAGTCTAAATTTCAAATTTGAATCTCAAACTAAAGAGGTTCAGATCTAAAATGATATAGCAGTAGAAACCTTCATTTTAAGTCTTAAAAACTCTCCAAAAAAATCCAAAAACAAACAAATATGCAATAAAAAAAGGGTCCTGTTGCATTGCATTTTAGGTTATTTGAGTTCTAGACACTAACTCTTGTCTCCTAGCTTGACTTTTAAGTACTGAAGTTTTAGAAATTCCTGGATTTCAATTTGAGTCATGTTTTTTTAAGATGTGTTTGAGCTATTTGGTGTGGTTTTGAAGTGAAACTGGTCGGTCAAGTCTATTTTGGGTCATTCCGCTGGTTCATTATTCATCTATTGTTCATCCTTGGGTCATATTGGTGTTATTTTGGGTTTCAATCGATTCTGCTGCTGTGTTGCTGCTGGTTTACGTTTGATGCTTTTCTATTTGCTACTGATTCTCCTTCTCCTTTCATTTTTGCCATAATTCCAGGTATTAACTCCTATCCTGTTGTATTGGTGCTGATTCGGAGTACATATGCAATGAAACTGCTCCTTTATTTTCTCTTGAAGACTGTGTCTGTTTGGACTGTGATCATAGATTTACTTGTTAGTGTAGGTTTAAATTTTGATGCTAGGTACATAAGTTTAAATTGTGTGATTGGGACCGTTGAGACTATTTATTTGAAGTATTTATTCAGTGGTATTGTAGGTTAGTTTAGTATCATGTTCAATTAGATTTCGTTTTGTTACTGAGATTGGAATTGTTTTGGACAACTTCAGCCTGTTATAGACTGTTTTGAATTTCAGAAGTTAGCTAGTGATAATAGGTTCGATTTATTTGAGAATGATTGTTTAAGTTCCATTTGTTTAAAATTCAGTAGATTCAATGATAAATTGTTCAATAGACTATTAATTCAGGGCCAATTAGTATCAAAGAACTAAAATCAGCAATTTTCGGTAATACTTGTTTTGCGTTAAAATAAGAATTCAGTCCAGTAGTGAAAAGATTGCCCATTATTGAATTGGTATCTTTCAATTATAATTTGATTTCTTGTGAGTGAGCCTCACGCTGAGGCCCAATCATCCTTTAAGTCATTTTAGTTAAAGGCCTGGGCAGCCCATTAAGGCCAAGGCTGTAAGAAATAAAAATAACACAAATATGGGCCCAACGTCACCACAAGAGGCCCAAAGCTGGGCGATTTCAAAAGTTGTACTTCCGTTTGCCTATATAGGGCCAATTTGTAGGCTCGAAAAATTGCTAAAAGTCAAAAACTCTTTTATTAAAATTGTATTAGGAATGGGGATTAATTTGCAAATATAAATTTGGGTTTCGAGTTAGGTGGCAGGTTCAAATTGAAAGGGTCCCCCTTTGTTTGAATTCGGACTTGAACTCGAGACCTGAGTTTATAAATGCAGATTACTTAGGCCCTTTTAGAGACAAAAGTAAAAATAGAAAATCTCAGTTTGCTTTAGGTTAGACTTTAAATAATAAAAGTGAGACGAGCCTCGCCAAATTATGGGGCCCTCATGAAATGCTGAATTAAATACTTAGCATTTGGAGCGTGCCGTTTAGCGAATTTCACGGCCCTTCGCAAAGTTTAAAAGACGTTAGTCGCTTTAGGTGCGTTTTAATAATTTTACCTTTCTAAACTCGGGTGCACATTTATGTGACCCAAATCCAAATTTCAACGAAGTTGAAATGTGTCAAAAACTGCGGGTGCATTTATGTGACATGGTTCGAGACGTATTTTTTACGACGTTGCAATTCTCTTTAAAAATAATAATAAAAGCGTTTTTAAAGTTGAAAAAGCATAAATTAAAACATGTATAAGAATCAGATGTTTAGCCATTTATAATAATTTAAGCAACCGTGCTAGAACCACGGGATCCGGGGGTGCCTAACACCTTCCCTCGGGTTAACAGAATTCCTTATTCAGAATTTCTGGTTCGCAGACTCCAATTGGGAAGTCGAAGTTTTCCTCGATTTGGGATTTAAATTAAAACGGTGACTTGGGACACCAAAAGCCAATCCTTTCCCAAGTGGCGACTCTAAAAATCAATAAATAATCCCATTTCAAATAATGTCACTTAAAATAGAAAAACTCCCTTATACACTATCCTTCGGGGTAGGTGTGTAAAAAAAGGAGGTGTAACAGCTCTGGCGACTCTCCTGGGGATCACGAACCCAGAATTTCGGTTCAGGGTTCAAGAATTCGAGCTTAGTATAATTATTATGTTTGGCTTTGTCTGATTTTCCTACATGTTTCATGCCAAATGTGCTAAATGCTTTACCGCTTTGATATTATCTGAATTGTATATATAAAATTGTTATGAAATCCTTCTCTTCTCATCTCTGGGGATGTGCTTACTGGTTGAGACTCCCTATTCTATTAGTGCCATACCTTATAATAAGAAAGAGACTGGACAAGTTACTAAGCCGGATGGCCTTTTGGTTCCCGGTACGTAGCCCCCTCCTTGACTCGAGCTGTCCGTTTCGGTACACAGTCTAGAACATATACCCAGGTTTTAAACCTAGAATAACTCGACATCATGCCAGATCCCAAATAGGACGTTTGACTCAACACAGGGGTTGGGTCCGTCTAGGACAGGTGACCCGAAATGAATTTACCATCCTGATGCATCTTACGTGCTACTTGCGCATTTATTTGCTCGGCTATGCATGTTGACCGGTTCGTGCATAATGAGTAAAAAATTGTAAAAAATAGCAGTGTTAGGACTAAGTGAGGGTAATCATTTGTTTGAAAAAGACCCAATACCAAATAGTATCGAAATACTGCCGATTTTTCGAAAAATGAAAAAAAAAAGGGAAAATATTTGGAAAAAAAATAGAATGACAATTGTTGGTCAAAGTAGTTTTGATTTTGGAAAATCTGCCCAAACTACGCCGGTTTGATTCTCACCGGATATGAGATACGTAGGCAACCCTCATCGGGTCCAACCATTCCTTTTGCAAAGATAGTCAAAAATACCAAAACTTTAATTTTTATCCAATAAGTCGGGTGATGCCATTCTTGTTTAAAAATAAGCCAAATGCCCCCAAAAGGGTGCCGGAAGGCTTTTTTTACAAGAACAACCACCCCGAGTCGTTTTTAAATGGTTTGCGGGCACGACCTTCAAATCTCCCTTTCGGAAGTGCTGAAAAGGCCGTATCCGCAAAACCGGCCGCTTGTTTTAAATTAGAAATCTGAACAAAATACTGTCATTTTTAGGTCAAAATAAGTGATTAAATCATCTTAATAAATGTGCAGGATGAGCACGATTCAAAATGAACCTTTCTCAATCATGAATAAAATTCCTCTGGAGTTGCGTCTATGGTGGAACGATCTGGACAAAGAAGGACAGAGCAAGGTCAATAAATATTTGAAAGGGCTTACCGGTTTACTGCAGATTGTGCCTCGGGGGGACATCATCAGAGCTTTGGTCACATGTTAGGACCCAGCACAAAATATGTTCCATTTCTCGGACTTTGAGCTCACTCCGACCCTAGAGGAAATAACTGGGTATATCGGAAGTGCCGAGGTTCCTTTAAGGCACAACTACTTGGTTTCCCCGAGAACTGTAGCTATACACAGATTCTTAGACTCGCTGAAGATAATCAGGACGGTTCACAACACGAATTTGGAAAATGGCTTTTGTACCCCACACTTCATATACCACAAATACGGCCACATAGGAGGGTTCAATAACCCGGAAAGCAAGATATGTAGCAAAGGAAACCGGCAAAAAGGGAGGAACATAGACATTTTGCTTTTATGGTGGTCTTTTTGGGGCTTTTGGTTTTCCTAAGGAAGGATGGTAACATTGACATAAAAATCACTGGGGTCATTAGCACTTTAATGACTCAAGCCAAAAACACTATTGCGCCTATGATATTAGCCGAAATCTTTGGCGCCCTTACAGCCTGCAAAGCTAGGGGAGACTTCTTCGAGGGGTGCAATCTACTATTGTAAATGTGGATGACTGAACACCTGTGCTATCGTCTTCAGTTCCTGAGTTATGGGTCTATAGAGAAAACCTGTATAGAGGAGTTTTATACGAGGATTAAGGGGGTCAATTTGCCTGAAGGATTTACGGGCTGGACAACATAGTTTCGATCCCCCACTGCTAGTCAAATAGAGTGGGCGGTTGGATGGTTGCCTGTCGATGAAATCATATATATGCCAGAAGCAAGGCCACATTTTCTCCTAATGGGTCTTAAGAGCATTCAGCCTTACGCCCCGTATCGGGTTTTAAGGCAACTCGGGAGATGCCAATTAGTACCAAAAGACGGCGATCTTAGTCTCCAAGTGGTTGAGGTTGGTCCTGATGGCCAGTTTCCTGAAGCAATGGTCTGCCAAGTCTGGAACGAATGTCAATATTTAGAGGTGATACATGTGTCAGGGATCGGGCTAAAGTAGAAGTGTCACCTGATTATCACGCCGAGTATAGAAGGGAAGTTGCATTCGGAAGGCCGGCCAGAAGGCCTCACCTTCAGGAGTTTGCCGAATCATTGCAAGAACAGTAGGCTTGGTTAGCTAAAGAAAATGAATACAGGACTAAAATAGGAGAATTGGAAAAGCAAATCCGAGACCTCCAGTTTGGAAACAGCGTGCAAGCTGCGGCTGACGAGGGTGAGAAAAAGAAATTAGCCAAATATGCAAACCTCATAGACAATCTAAGGCAAAAAGTGAATGATTACAGTTTTGACCTCAACAAAGCAGAAAGGGAATTAGCCGGGGTTCGAAGACAATTGGCTAAAAATGCGGAAGAACGAGCCCGCATGGTTAAGCAGTTGAGAGAAGAATAGGATAATGAGGTCACTTGGATTGAAGAAAAGGGTCATTATCACAAAAAACAAGATGATCAAACAGGCAGAGGAATTCAAGGTTGAAAGAGAGCATTGCTACACGGCATTGGCACAACTAGAAATGGACTTGCAACAACTCTAGGAACAAAATCAGCAGACTTTGGAGGCCAGGACCCAACAGATAGGTTGGTTGCTTCACGAAAATGGCATAATCAGAGAGAGAATCCTGGCTATTGCTCACTACATTACCAGGAAATGCCAAATGTGCGAGAACACGACTCATACTACATTCTTTGCATCGGTGATGATATTTGTGAAGCAGATAATGAGTGACCTGAACAGACTTCAAGGGGAACTTGCATATAGGTCCGCGGCGAGACCGAACGATGTCCCGCGGGCACCAAGAGCTTTAATGTATTCATGATTGTCATTTGAGTCTGTATTTCCTTTTACTAGAGTCTGTCAGTTGTCTAAGTCTGTATTTTCTTTTCGAGTCAGTCTGCATTTTCGTTTTGAAGTAGCATGAGAGTAAGCTCGAACTCAGGATGGGTTATGGATGTCGTAGTAATGGTACCCCATGCAGCAGTATTGGAAGATGTCGGGGAGTAATTTTGACAGGTGGGGTATTCCGGTAAGCAGGGTAGCAGTCGCGTGGTTGGCGAGGCTCCTGCGAAGAGTTCTACTGGATATGCAGCAAGGGGAATTGTTGTGTGAATGGTGTTAATGATTTGGAGAATCCAATTGGGTTACTACGATAAGATATCAAGAATGCCAGCGATTGTTGGTGCGTAGGTCGATGATGATTCAAAATATGAGAAATGGGGATTTGCATGAGAACTTCGAGAATTTGCGGCAGATGATTGCGCAAGGTTATGTCAATAGAAATTAAGAATAATGG
>MU691499.1:0-13714 GCA_026770625.1 Nicotiana glauca
AATATTGAGCAGAAAGCTTTTCCTTTCTCTTTGTTCTTTAGTTTCTCTTCTTTTTCATCTTTTAGCCATTACATTTGGCTTCATTTCTAGTTCCGAATAAATTGTAGTATTGGAAATTACTCTAGTTCCTGTTTTTAATTAAATAGGCGGAATTATTCTATTGAATATTTCTTTCTATTTTCTTATTTAATGGGCAAGATTATTTTCGTTGTCGGTATTGGCTCCAATATGGAGTAACTTTTTCTTGTTTTGGGAAAATGACGGATCTTAATATTTTTATATAATAGTAGATATTATTCTTCAATTTCGCATACTTGAGCTGAAGCTTTTTATTTAAATTTTATTTGCTTTATAGTTGGGTGCTGTTTAATTTGTTAACATCTATCTATTTAGTACTACATATTAACTTCTTACTAATTCCGTAATCGAAAGAGGCAGAAGAGGTAATAGTAAATTTTGGTATTGATAGATGTTAACCTATATTTAGTGACATTTAGCTCTTATATGTTAAAATTGATTCTACATTTATTTATAATCGAAAGAGGCGAATATTGTAGTAAATCAGTTATAACAAGTAGGGTAACCGAAAGGGGCTTACTAAAAAAGAGCATGCTTTAGTTCAAGTATATATTTCTGGTTCTTTAATATTACCATTTTGGCAATTAAATTGTATAACCAAGAGGAGTGCACTTAATTGTTCAACTATAGTAATAATATATAAATGTAATCGTGAGAGGCATTTATACATTTATGAGAAGCAGAAGTTGAAGAATAAATGTATTTACTATATAAAAAAAAGTTAAGTGAAGTCAAGATCCCAACACCTTTTTATTATATTTGTGAAAAATAAAAATATTTTCTATTGCTCCATTCATGTATTTTTAGTTAGTTAATTCACAACTCAACTCTTTCTGATTTTCTCAAATAGTAATTAAAATAAGAAACTTCTGTAGAATAGATAAACTAATCTTTGTGGGTTCGACATCTTTCTATATTATAATTTGACAGAGTACCAGTTTAATTTATACACACGCCAGACACTCGTCAGATCTCCCGAGATATCATCTCGTAGTCCTAAACGTAAATGTACAGAGGGATTTTCTAGAATACCATTCCGTATTCCCAAAGTAAATATGAAGTACAGGGGGATCTCCTGGAATACCGTTCCGTAGTCCCAAAGTAAATACGCAGTATAGGGGGATCTCCCGGAATACTGTTCTGTAGTCCCAAAGTAAATATGAAGTTCAACCAATAGAAATAATAGTTACACCAAGAAAACCTACAGTTTAGACTGAGTTCAAGTCAAAGAAAGCAGGTAGTTTCCATTAAATATGTTGCACAGAGTTCAAATAGGCACTTAAAACACGTAGGCATGTTATTATAACTAAAACATGATAGTTACATATGCTAGTGTAGTTCAAATAACGAGAAACATGCTATGACTTAATGGAAAACAGGTTTTTGCAAAAAATATCGCGGGTACGTACTCGTCACTTCATGTACACGACGCTCACATAACAAAATAATACCACATTCTAAGGATAGTTCCCTCACACAAGGTTAGACAAGTCACTAACCTTAAACCACACTCAAATCAATCTGTCACGTTGCTCTTTCCACGAATATCTGACTCCCAATGGCCCAAGTCTAGCCAAAACTAATTGCATAACATAAATATAGCTATAAGAAACTAATCTAGCTAATGAAATCAATGCTAAGGCACGAAATTGGATAATCGCCCAAAAAGCCTCCCCGGGACCACGTCTCGGAATCAGGTAAAATTTAAAAAATATGAACAGTCATTCACTCATGAGTCTAATCATACCAAATTTACTCAAATATGATACCAAAATCTCGATCAAAATTTTAAAATTCGGCTTAAGAACCTTTCTCCAAATTTCAAACTCAAATCCCTTATTAAGAGATGAAATCAACAATGGATTAATAGAAAATAACCAACAACGAGTTAGGAATCGTTACCCAATAATTTTCTCTGAAAATCCTTAAAAATTTTGCCTAAATCTGAGCTCTCCAAGTCCTATAATGAAAATGAGTTCAAACCCTAGAATTTCCCCCCTTTTTGCCCAGCAAATACGCTTTGCGGCCTATTCATCGCACCTGCGGCATCGCACCTGCGGAAATTCCATCACACGTGCGAAAATGACTTAAGGGATCTAGGACCGCTTCTGCGAGAATGTGGTTGCACTCACGCGTGCACACCTGTAGAAACCGGTCCGCTTCTACAGTCCCTCTTCGCACCTGCGATCCAGGCTCGCGGATGCGGAATATTACCTCGCACCAGTGATCCTGAGCTCCTCCTTCCAACCCGCTTATTTGCCTGATCTTCCGCAGGTGCGACTCTGCACCTGTGGTTCCCCAACCGCATATGCGAAAACACCAACAATCAGAAATCTTCAACAATTGCATAAGTCCAAATTTCAACCCGCTGAACATCCAAAATACACCCGAGACCCTCGGTATCTTAACAAAACATACCAAACAATCCTAAAATACCATACAAAACTTAGTCGAACCCTCAAATCACATCAAACAACGCTAAAAACACAAATTACCCTCCAATCCAAACTTAATAAACTTGAAACTTCCAAATGCGACAACCGATGTCGAAACCAACCAAACCACATACGATTGACCCCAAATGTCGCACACAATTCATATTCAACACTACGGACCTACCCCAAATTCCAGAATCGAAATTCGATCCCGATATAAAAAATTTCACTACTGATCCGAATCTTCAAAAATTCGACTTTTGTCATTTCAAGTCAAAATGAGCTACGGACCTCCAAAACACAATTCGGACATGCCCCTAAGTCCAAAATCACCTAACGTAGCTAACGAAACCAACAGAACTCTATTTTGGAGTTGTCTTCACACAGTTCCGACTATGGTCCAAATCTTAAGGTTTAAGCTCCCATTTAGGGGCTAATATCCCAAAACACTCCAAAAACTCAAAACAAAACCTCCCGGCAAGTCACAACAGCAGAAATAGATATGGGAAAAGTAGTTTATAGGGCATTGGAGCTCTAACTCTCAAAACGACCAGCCTAATCGTTACAAAAAGATAATAGGTAGTTAGAACAATAGAATCTGATTCTAGAAGTCCATAATTTAATATCAGAATAAAATTCCATTGTTGCTGCAATGCTTGAAAAAATAAATAAAACCAATTTTAATTTATTTAATGTCTCTCATTGTTGAAAACACTGCACTGGAAGTTTATACGTAATTCAATAATTAACCTTAAGGATCAATATATGTCTTACATTCATTGACTCGGTGTAAACATGTGATGCAAATAAATTTTTGCAGTCTTTGATCTCTTATTTTTAAAAAATAAATATATTATTAAGAGGAAAAGAGAATACAAAATACAGGTTTTATTATGAGAAAGAAAAAAAAGAATATAATATTAAAATGTAAATTAACTATTAGTCACCATAATCACATTGGCTAAACATTTCTCTGTTATCTTATACTCTTTAATCATAAATATTCAATAAGTCTTGAAAAAATTACCATAAAATTAACCTATAGTCATTTTAAGATACGAGGACTTAAAAATTAGGGGCCTAAAGTCATTGCTTCATTGGCTCCCACAAGTATTGTTTGAGAGTGTGCGAAAATCTTACCCTTCTCAGGTAAGGTAGAAAAACTAATAATTTCAGATTCAAGCTTTAAATATATACGTTTGGATAAAAGACACTTATTCATTTGTGATGTAAATCTAAATTAGTCGAAATCGAATGTAATATTTATATAGGATGAAAACAATAAAAAAAGAATTGAGAAAAGAAAGAGAATAAGCCTCATAGCGTCAGTTGTCTTAATGGGGCAACTCTGGACAGAGAAACACGTGCGAGGCACGTTACGTATGCAAAAATGACACTTGTAAGTTGTAAATTGTTTTCAGGTCAACCCATTAGCTTAGTGGGGAGATATCAGATTAACCAGATACTTTGTGGTGAGTGCTTATATGGATGCTTGTTGCATTGCCAGCTCATTGATCAACACGTGGTAATTTCTAGTGGCTGGTATAATTGAGTAGTTTTAAATTCGAATTAGAATTTAATTCACATGTGAAATCAGCAAACAGTAAACTATAAATAATTTAGTAGTTTGCAAATTTATATGCTTTACAATCCCGATTCTTAAGAGATGATGTCTATAATATATTTCCTCTGGTCCATTTTAATTAATTTTTTGGTCCTTTAAAATAGCCTCAAACTATCAACTCAAAATATTACTACTTGTTTAGAAAAAAATAAACAGAATCGTTCAGAAATTCATTCGTATATCATAAATGGAAGAATCCGTTGATAGAGTTCAAAATAAACTTCACAAATAAATGCATTCTTATGCTTTACAATCCCGATTCTTAAAAATGATGTCTACAATATATTTCTTCTGATTTATTTTAATTGATTTTTTTGGTCTTTTTTTTTTGTGGTCCATAATATTAAATTTTTTAAGATAATAAGAAGAAATTAACTTATTTTTTTTCAAAGTTGCCCTTGAAATAAAGAGTATATGAGTATTTGTTATATCTTTAATGAACAAATTAAGGTTAGTATGGATGGTCAATATTATTTTAATTTAATGATAAAAGGTGAATTACGTAATATGTGTAAAAACAACCAAAATAATTAAAATGGACCGATGTGAGTAGTATATATTCTTATCTGCTAATTAAATACTCCCTACGGTCCAAAATAAGTGATTTTTTGGCCTTTTTCTTGTGGTCCAAAATAAGTTATTTTTAGATTTTAAGAATGAATTAATTATTTTTTTCCTATATTATCCTTGGAGTAAATAGTGTTGGAATATGTATTAGGAGTGTTTATGTGAGATAGTAAAGGTTAATATAGTCAATTTTATTGCTAATTAATGCTAAAAGGTTGATTTTTTAATATGTGTGAAAATATCTAAAAAATCACTTATTTTGAACTCGGGAAGTAGTTGATAGACGTTACTATAATTATGAGTATTAATGCATGATGTAAGACTATTATTGGTTGCAATAATTGCCTAAAAAGTTTCTGGTTCATTTAAAGTGGCAAATGTCAATTTTCAAAACAAAAAGAAGCAGTGAATTACAATTAATATCAACTGTCAATAATATGAAAACATATAAATTAAAATTCAATCATAGATATACCAATACTTTTATCAATGTTGTTTGTACTTTTTTTTTTATATCAAAAGTACTTTTCGTGTATAATATTTACATAGAAAAATAATGACAGAATAGCTTGATAAACATTTTTACTTATTCGCGTTTGTCATCCCGGTCCCTGTGGTCAATTAAGTTTTATCCAGACACTTATAGTTATTCAAAATCAGTGTTTTAAACCCCTTTCATCTTGCGTGTTCTTCGAATTCCTGACATGAATGACACATCAGTGTCCCCATCAAATATTTTGACACATCATCACTATTTTATTTGTCATAAATTTAAAAAAAAATACACCATCTCCTCTACCACCTTCCCCCTCCCTCACCATCTTTATTCCTCACCATTCGCTCTATTTTTACCAGTACCTTCAAAACGATTGACAATTAATAATGTTATGTTACAATAATCAAGAGAACAAATTGATGAATTTTTCGGTATTTAGCCCCAAGCTGTAAAAATTGCCTCACCACCAAAAGAACAGGACATTAGAAATAACCACCCAAAAGACTATCATCACCAAATATTTCACCCAACACTTTTAACATTTCGCTAGAGATAAACTTGTCGGAGACATATTTCTTCGGCGATCTTCTTCCACTATTTTCTTTATTTTCTTGGCAAAAGCTCGTCTTAAAAAGTCATGGAATGGGGATGTGTTTGACCAATAATTATAGCACTCTTTATTAAACTAATCAAAAGATAAATGAGGTGAAAGGTGAATCTTAGTCAAGCATAATAATTTTTAGATCTAGTTAAGTGTTTAAATGGTATCGTCTACTTAATGCGTGGAATCGGTTATCATATTATTAAATGCACACTTTTGAGAATAAATGAAGAATGAATGATGAGCAATAAATATAAAGAATGGCAATAAATGTAAATAGGAAGAACAATTCTCCTAAACATTGAATGGTGTGGAAAACTCTTCCTCCTCACAACAAAGTGTTGCAATAAATAAGAAAATAAACAATGCTTTCTTGGATCGTGTGAGTAGAAAGGAAGAATAAGATCTAAGATTTCTTGAAGCTACGACTAAAGCTAGGGCAAGCTTTTCAAGGTGTGGGTACCTCATTTCGACGTCAACCAACGTTTTACTGATATAGTAAATTAGAGATTGCGTACCTTTATTTTCACGGACCAGAAATGTTCTCACCGCGACATCGGACTCGGCCAGGTAGATTAGGAGGCGCTCTCTGGGTTCTGCCTTGGCAAGCAGCGGTGGTGAGGATAAGTATTCCTTTAATTCTCTAAGGGTGTTGATGCACCCGGAATTATATTGGAGTCCATTGTCCTTCTTGAGTACGCCAAAGAATTTGTGGCATCTATCGGAGGATTGTGAGATGAACCTCGATAGTGCGGCTATACGATCGGTCAACTTTTGCACCTGCTTCATGCTGGTCAAGTTTTTTGGTATTCCTTCTATAGCCTAGATTTGGTCGAGGTTAGCCTTAATGCCTCTCTACGACACCAGAAAATCGAGGAATTTTCCTGAAGTTACGCTGAAGGCGCATTTCTCGGGATTCAGATTCATGTCGTACCGCCTAAGTATGTCGAAGGACTCCCTCAAATGGTCGATGTGGTCTTCCTTTCTTTTTGACTTGACCAACATGTCATCTATTTATTGTGACAACCCAAAGGGTAATCACCTATTTTGTCTTTTATTTCCGCACTTCTGAGCCTTGAAAACCTCATTTTTACTTGCCTCGATTTACGTGCGTAGTTCGGGCGCGTAGCCGGAAAGATAATATGTTAAATTCTGTGAAAAATTTCAAAAATTATGGCTTTAAAATGATTAAAGTTGACTTCGGTCAATATTTGTGGTAAATGGACCCGAATTCATGATTTGACGGTCCCGAAGGGTCCGTAGAAAAATATGGAACTCGGGCATATGCCCGGAGTCGAATTCCGAGGTTTAGAGCCCGAGAAAAGAATTTTTCTATGAAATTGTTTTTCTAAAATTTTTAAGGAAATTGGAAATGAAAATTGATTAAAAGACTGTGGTATCGGGCTCGTATTTTGGTTCCGACGCCCGGTACAAATCTTATATATGGTTTAAGCACTTCCGGTGAAATTTGGTCGAAATCGGATGTCATTTGACGTGTTTCGGACTTAAAAATCGAAAATTTGTGTTTGATGAAAAAGTTGGAAGAAATCTTGTGATTTTAGGCTCGATTCTATGTATATGATGTTATTTTAGCGATTTGATCGCTCAGTTAAGTTCGTAGGATGTTGTTGAGCTAGTGTGTGTGTGTTTGGTTAGGAGCCCCAAGGGCTCGGGAGTAATTCAGAGGTGGTTCGGAGTGGTTTTGCACTTAGAAATATTGCAGATTTCCTTCAGCTGTTGCAGGCACCCATTTGTTCTACGCGTTCGCGTTCTTCCTTATGCGTTCGCGATGCCCACTAAGTCCCCTTCTTCGCAGCGTAGGCCAACGCAGGCCCCCCCAGTAATTCCTTCATTTGCGTTCGCAAACTAGCCCTCGCATTCGCATAGTATCAACTCACCCTTCATCGCGTTCGCGTATGTACCCACGCGTTCGCGCAGAGTAAACCCAGGACCCCAGCCTTTTTTCTTCTACGCGTTCGATATGCAGACCCAGCTTACCCTTCGCGAACGCGGCCCCTTTCCCGCGAACACGAAGGGCATTTTTGCCCAGTGATTTTTAAAGTTCAAAAACAGAATAGTTACGGGATTATTTCCATTCTTTCATAAAACTTGTCTTCTCCAAGCTCTAGGGGCGATTTTTGAAGCTCTTCTTCACCAAAGTCTTTGGGTAAGTAAATTCCCACCTAATTCCTTCACTCTTCTTCATTAATTACTGAAATCCTAGACCTAAATCATGAAATCAAAGTAGAAATTAAGGGTTTTGGGTAGAGTTAGGTTTTTGAGAATTTTGGGTGATTCAACCTCAATTTGAGGTCGAATCTTAAAACAAATTATATATTTGAATTTGTGGGGTTATGGGTGATTGGGTTTTGGTTCGAGCCTCGTGTTTGGACCATGTGGGTCCGGTGTCGAATTTTGGTATTTTTGGAGGAATGCTAGAAACTTCATATCTAGGTTATGGGATTTTGTTATTGAGTCTTTAATGATATTATTGAATTAATTATGCCTAGATATCGTGGTTTCGGAGTCGGATTTTAGAGGAAAGGCGGTATTTGAGGATTGATTGCTATTCTTTGGACCGAGTTAAGTGTTTGATCTAACTTTGGCTTGAGAGAATAGGATTAGAGTGTTGTTTGCTAATTGCTAAATGTTGAGTACAGTGTATAGGCATAGTGACAAGTATCTATACACCGGTATCTAGCATGACCGTGGGTCCTTGTTTGTACTTATTCTGATAATGTTATGGCTCTTCCATGTTAATTGATGAATTCTATGTGATGTGAAGGGTATGAGGACTAATTATGAATTGTAAACTCTTTGGAGCGTTGACTCGAACGATAAAAAGACTAATGAGTAAGAAATGAAAGAAATAGAAAGAAATATGATTAATCCCTTACTGGGATGGTTTGAGTATATTGATTATCTCTTTTGCCGGGATGTGAAGGTTATTGTTGTTGCTCCCTTGCCGGGATTTAGCTGTTTACTTGTGTTATTTCCTTGCCCGGACACTTCTTATTATTTGTTTATCCCCTCTCCCCGTTTGGTTGTGATTACTGTTTGGGTGAGGAAGAGTGATAATGCACGAAGGGTCATTCTGTGCCATGTTTTGATTATATTTGCACAAAGGGTCATTCCGTGCCATGTTTTGATTATATTTGCACGAAGGGTCATTCCGTGTCATGTTTTGATTATTTATGCACAAAGGAACATTCCGTGCTCTGATTTGATTACAATTGCACGAAGGATCATTTCGTTCCATGATATGAGAGTTATGTGAGGGAAAGCACGAAGGTTGATGCCGTGCACTTTATTTGATTGCTTTTGGTGAGAATGAGAGTAAAAGCAAGAAGGTTGAAGCCGTGCAACTATTAATTTTCCTGCTCTCATTAATTATTGTTATTGCCCTGTTTCTCTTCTTAAATTGTTGACCTTATATCCGGACTGTACCTCCCGCATAGTATGCTCCCCTCCCTCTTAACTGTTTAATTTCTGTATTCTTTCTTTTTATTGTATATATATACATTGAACTGCACAGGTTGATTTGGTAGTCCTGTCTAGCCTCGTCACTACTTCGCCGGGGTTAGGCCAGGCACTTACCAGCACATGGGGTCGGTTGTGCTGATGCTACACTTCTGTGCTCTTTTGCACAGATCACGGTACCGGAATAGCTTTTGGGCCATAGCAGTAGGATATTGATCGGGAGCTGACTTCAGTCCAGGGACTTTCGAGGTATCCTAGCTGACGTTCGCAGGCCAGAGTCCCTTCTATGTTATAGTTTGTTTTCCTTGTACCGAGACAAACATTGATGTATTTCAATTCAGACTTGTATTTAGCACTCTTTAGTAGTTCGTGAGTTAGCGACACCAGTCTTGGGTAGAGAAATGTGAAACTTTCGCATTTTGGGCTTTCCGTTATCTATGTTATAAAGACTTCCGTTTTTATTTAAATGACTCGTATTATTATTATTGTTGGGATGTTATCAGAAAATGTTTAAATGCTTGGCTTGGCTTGCCTAGCTCCGATAGTAGGCGCCATCACGACCCCCGATGTTGGGAAATCCGGGTCGTGACAAGTTGGTATCATAGCTCTAGGTTACATAGGTCTCACTACTCACGGAAAAACTTAGTAGAGTCTGAGGGATCAGTACAGAGACGTCTGTATTTATCCCCCAGAGGCTACGGAGTTAGGAAAAATTTCACTTTTGTTCTTTCTTGTCGTGCGATTCTGTTCCTCAAATACTGATTGTCTTTCTACTCTGTTCTTTCGCAGATGGCGAGAACACGTGCTTCCTCTTCTACTGCGCAGCAGCTCGAGCCCCCAGCAGCAGCTCCTGTAAGGGGTAGAGGCTGAGGCCGTGCCAGAGGCCGAGGCAAGGGCAGAGCCCAGCCTCGGGCAGCAGTCCCAGAGGTGGAGCCTCATATTGACTATGACGAGGAGGTTCCAGCCCCAGCAACTCCGGTGGGCCCAGCTCAGGTCCTAGAAGGGGTCATGGTCACCCCAGATCTTCAGGACGCTTTAGTCAGACTGGCAGGCTTTATGGAGAGTGTCACTAGAGCGGGTTTGCTTCCAGTAGAACCAGCCACTTCTCAGGCTGGAGGAGGAGTTCAGACTCCTGCTACACGTACTCCGGAGCAGGTAGCTCCCCAGGCTCATGTTTCAGTGGTTCAGCCAGCTGTGGCAGCTCAGCCAGGTATTGTGACCCAGGCCGGCGATGGAACGGCTATGTCTTCGGATGCTTTGTGGAGACTTGATAGGTTCTCCAAGCTCTTCACCACCACATTCAGTGGTGCTTCTTCAGAGGATCCACATGATTTCTTATTCAGCTGCTATGAGATTCTTCGGACTATGGGTATTATGGAGACCAATGGGGTCGACTTCGCCACCTTTCGACTTGCGGGATCCGCCAAGACTTAGTGGAGGGACTATTGTTTATCCAGACCAGCAGGGTCGCCATCATTGACATGGGATCAGTTTGCAGAGTTATTTTTGGAGAAGTTTCTCCCAGTTACCCAGCGAGAGGCACTTTGCAGGCAGTTCGAGCGCCTCCAGCAGGGCTTTATGACAGTCACGCAGTATGAGACTCAGTTCATTGATTTGGCACACCATGCTATTGTTATACTCCCCACAGAGCGAGAGAGGGTGTAGAGGTTTATTGATGGATTGATTCAGCCGATCCGTCTTCAGATGGCTTTGGGAGCCGGTAGTGAGATTTCTTTTCAGGAGGCGGCCAATGCGGTCCGCAGAGTTGAGATGGCCCTTGCTCGGGGAGGTGGTCATGTGGCGGATAAGAGGCCTCGTCATTCTGGTAGGTTCAGTTCAGTGGTACCTTGTCTAGAGGTAAGGATTCTTATGGTAGAGGCCATTCACCGAGACCCTTTCAGTCAGCACTTCAGGTCTCTTATGGTACTCCAGGCGGTGGTGGTTCTCATCAGCATTATTCTGATCAGCAGCTCATCAGTGCACCGCCACTTTAGAGCTTCCGGGGAGGACATTCAGGTCGACAGGGCCAGCAGTCTTAGTAGCCGAGGGCTTGTTACGGTTGTGGTCACCTGAGTCACATTGTTAGATTTTGTCCTCGAGCCTCAGGTAGTTCTCAGCAGCAGGGTCATCGCCCCATGATTTAGGCACCAGGTGATCCACAGCTTGCCCAGCCAGTTAGAGGCGGGGGTAGGGACCATTGAGGTGGAGGTAGAGACCGTAGAGGTGGAGCTCGGACTGGCAGAGGTAGGGGTTAGCTAGTAGCCGATCGTCCCAGAGACATAGTTTAGGGAGGTGGGGCCCAACCCAGGTTTTATGCTTTGCCAGCCAAGCTAGAGGCTGAGTCTTCAGATGTTGTTATTACAGGTACTATTCTGGTCTGTGATAGGGATTCTTCAGTGCTATTTGACCCTGGGTCTACGTATTCATATGTGTCGTCTTATTTTGCACCCTACCTGGCTATGCCTAGTGATGCTTTGGGTATCCCTGTTTATGTATCTACACCGGTGGGTGATTCTATAGTGGTCGACCGAGTTCATCGTTCCTGTGTGGTAGTGTTTGAGGGTCTTGAGACCCGTGTTGATTTATTGCTCTTAGACATGGTGGATTTCGACGTTATATTAGGGATGGATTGGTTGTCCCCGTATCATGCTATCTTGGATTGTCACGCCAAGACCGTGACCTTGGCTTTGCCAGATTTGCCCAGATTGGAGTGGAGAGAGACCCCAGGACATGCCACCTGTAGTGTTATTTCATATGTGAAGGCTCGACGTATGGTCGAGAAGGGGTGTTTACCTTACCAGGCATATGTTCGTGATTCCAGTACTGAGGTTCCTTCTATTGACTTTGTTCCTATTGTTCGGGAGTTCCCCGAGGTTTTCCCTTCAGACCTGCCGGGTATGCCGCCCGACAGAGATATTGATTTCTGTATTGATCTGGCCCCAGGCACGCAGCCCATTTCTATTCTGGCGTATCGCATGGCCCCGCCAGAGTTGAAGGAGTTAAAGGACCAGTTGTAAGATTTGCTAGAGAAAGGTTTTATCAGGCCTAGTGTTTCTCCTTGGGGTGCACCGGTGTTATTTGTGAAGAAAAAGGATGGATCGATGAGGATGTACATTGATTACCGACAATTGAACAAAATAACGATAAAGAACAAGTATCCACTGCCGAGGATTGATGATTTGTTTGATCAGCTTCAGGGTGCAAAAGTGTTTTCAAAGATAGACTTGAGATCTGGCTACCATCAGCTGAGGATTAGGGCGTTTGATGTCCCTAAGACAGCATTCTGCACTCGGTATGGGCATTATGAGTTTTTGGTCGTGTTATTTGGGTTGACCAATGCCCAGGCAAAATTTATGGAGTTGATGAACCGAGTGTTCAGGCCTTACTTGGAATTGTTCGTGATAGTCTTTATTGATGATATTCTGGTGTACTCCTGCAGCCAGGGGGAGCATGAGCAGCACCTCAGAGTGGTTCTTCAGACTCTGAAGGATAGTCAGTTATATGCTAAGTTCTCGAAGTGTGAGTTCTGGTTGAGTTCAGTTGTATTTCTGGGTCATATCATATCAACAGAGGGTATCCATATGGACTCGAAGAAGATTGAGGCAGTCAAGAACTGGCCTCGACCAGCATCAGCCACTAAGATTTGAAGTTTCTTGGGGTTAGCAGGTTATTACCGTCGATTCGTGGAGGGATTTTCATCTATTGTAGCCCCGATGACCAAATTGACCTAGAAGGGTTCCCAGTTCAGGTGGTCAGACGAGTGTGAGGCGAGCTTTCAGAAGCTCAAGACAGCTTTGACTACGGCACCGATATTGGTTTTGCCCACAGGCTCAGGGCCTTATACAGTTTATTGTGATGCCTCCCTTATTGGGCTTGGTGCGGTATTGATGCAGGATGGCAGAGTCATTGCTTATGTTTTGAGGCAATTAAAGATCCACGAGAAGAATTATCCGGTTCATGATCTAGAGTTGGTAGCCATTGTCCATGCTTTGAAGATTTGGAGGCATTACCTATATGGTGTGAAGTGCGAGGTGTACACTGATCACAAGAGTCTGCAGTATTTGTTCAAGTAGAAGGAGTTGAACTTGAGGCAGAGGAGGTGGTTGGAGCTATTGAAGTATTATGATGTTACTATTTTATACCACCCGAGAAGAGCTAATGTGGTGGACGATGCATTGAGTAGGAAGTCCGCCAGCATGGGTAGTATTGCTTATGTTTCGGTCAGCCAGAGACCGCTTGCTTTGGATATTCAGGCCTTGGCCAATCGATTTGTGAGGTTGGACATTTTTGAGCCTAGCAGAGTGTTAGCTTGCACGGTCGCTCGTTCTTCATTATTGGAGCGTATCCGTGATCGGCAGTTTGATGATCCCCATTTGTGTGTCCTGAGAGACACGGTGCAGCGTGGACGTGCCACGAAGGTGACCTTAGATGAT
>MU691499.1:31612-52141 GCA_026770625.1 Nicotiana glauca
TTATTTACTTTTATTACTCACTGAGTTGGAGTACTCACTTTACTCCCTGCACCTCGCGTGCAGTTGCAGGTATTGTTCACCCGGTAGCGGGTTATTAGCTGATTGAAGGTACTACTATTGCAGCTGAGCAAGGTGACCGCCAGCGTTCGCGGCACCGGACGTTGTCTTTAAAATTCCAGAATTTATTTTTGTATATTATTAGTCGTGTAGTTTTGTTCAGGCTTCTTTAGATGCTCGTGACTTATGACACCCCGATTTCGGGCTGAGCTGGGATAGTTCCCTGTTATATCATTTTCTTCCGCATTTATGATAATATTATCTATTGTTTTTGACTCATTCTTGCTAAAATTGTTAAAAGAAGTATCGTTAATCTGTTGGCTATCCTTGTCTTCATGAAAGGCGCCATCACGACCGGGTTCGGGAATTGGGTCGTGACAAGTTGGTGTCAGAGCCTAGGTTACTAGGTCTCACGAGTCATAAGCAGGTTTAGTAGAGTCTCACGGATCGGTACGGAGACTTCTGTACTTATCCTCGAGAGGCTGCAGAACCTTTAGGAAAACTTCACATTCCTGAATTCTTATCGTGCATCCTTGATTCAGCTTGAAAAGAAACTCTTGAAATTCCTTCCACGCGTTTGCATGCGCACGTTAGCGCTTAGTATCAGACGTGCCTGGATGGCTTGCGATTTCCCAATCAGGGGGCGAGATGTGATCTTCGTGAGTATGTTGGGCCAGTCTGGAGGACTTGAGGCCGGATCTTTGCATATGGATTGAGCACTGAGGTGCTGATTGTGTGAGCAAGTCTTTTGAACTTATATGTTCGATATTGTCCTTATTAGCTGGAATGGCGGTTGGATATCTATGGGGCGAGTATGTTAGTACTGTGAGATGTATTTATATGACTTTGTAGTGACGAAAAAGTCTGCTGGATAACAAATGAAATATTGAGTGGTTCGTTTCCTATTGCGATTTGATATGTAGCCAGAATTATGGGCGCGTGAAGAATATTTTCGTGTCTCCTAGTTGGAAAGTAAAGTGCAATACGTGTGGCGGTATGAGTTCAGACTCCGGATGACTAAATTGACTGTGTAACGTAAATGATGGTGGAAAGTATGTTGAAGTACTAAATTGAGGCGAAGCAGGTGGGTTATCTCCTGCGGAGTGTTCTTAAGTGATATGATCCCTATGTGTACGTTAGAAGATCACATGTGTAATTGGAAGGTACGTGTTGTAAGTTGAAAATTTTGGGTCGCTTAAGAAAGTGGACTCGACTGAGGTGGGGATGAATGCGAGGTTTGCCGAGGATTTCAGTACTAGATGCTCTGTGTTGTCACAAACTAGTAAATGATTTGAGTTTAATCTCACTACAATATTGTGGCATCATTAGAGTAAAAGTATTATGGGCTATTGAGTGTGTCCTGATATATGGCTTTGAGCCAAGTTGGGGAGGTTGTTGTTGATTAGCTTATCGCACGGTTATGTGCTATGTGGTTTCGTTTCGAGGTATGCTGGCAGATCAGTTCTGGTCGCGGAAATTGAGTCGAGGATGGCACGAGTGAAGCAAAATTTTGACAAAGGTTATACAGTGCTTCGTATATGTGAAAAAATAATAGGATGTCTTGAGCTGTTGTTGATTAAGAATGCTCAATGTATATAGAAGGAAGATGGTTTTCTGTATTAGAATGAGATCATATTCTGCGATGTCAGAGTGCTAATAAGGCACGAGTGGTTCTCTTTGTTAAGTCAGGTAATTTGCAGTTTGAATAAGAGTGAATGACTCTCGAGAATGGTTTTAATGTGTTCAATATTCTACATGTAACAATCAGGTGTCTTAAGGTTGTGTATGTGGGTAGAGAATGTGTTTTCATTGGAAAAGGGTCAAGACTTGTGGTATTTTTTTATGTTGATTATGGGATCTTATGTATCGGTGTCTGGAAAGTAATGGTAACAAATTCAGATTCGCGGGAAGTTCTTCAAGTAAAGTATTCTGGAATGTGGTATTTCTGGGAACATTTGAGAGAGTATTCGGTGGCTTAGGGGTCTTGGGCAGTGTGGTCTTGTGCTTGGGTCTCGTGTAATGAGCCTGGGTTGAGGAACTGTGGTACTACAACAAGAGGGAATATTATGTTGATGATGAATCAGAAAGGAAATTAGATAGATGGGATAGCTTGATCGTGGACCAAATCGGCATGGTAAGGATATGATTAATTCTTCGTATGTGTTCGAGGTAATGAGCCCTTACAGGTATTGTGCAGAAAAGTTCTTGAGTTCTGGCACCTTGCTTAGCTCCGCTGGGATAGAAGGATCCAGTCCTGGTAGTTTAGCTCATGAAGATGGAATTGGGAGAGAGTTCTTGTTGGGTTTTACCGTGGTTTGGAGATGTATATATCTTTCTAGGGGCATGCGAAGCATGGGATGTGTAATGATTTTCTTCCAAATGGGATCAACGGGAGTTCTTGACTAGCTGAGTTACAGTTCAGTTCTGAAAAGAAGTTCATAAAATTCTTAGGCAACGGGTAGCCTCAGGTAATCAAGGAAATGGTGCTGCTAATTGGAAGTGATTTGACGAGAGTATATGTCTCGGAAGAAGGGTAATGTGATTAGACTGATGATACTTCGGTAGTATTGCGGCACTTTCTTGCTAGATCGACTGCTGATATCTGAGTTTGTTTGATGGCACAGGGGAATTTTAGAATATCTTTCGTGGAATGATTGGGTATTTGAGGTGTAATATGTATTCATACTGCGGAATTTGGGATCAGGTACAGTGATTCGTGTGCTATATGGAGTTGGAGACTGGGAGTTCTCAGGTACAGACTATGTAGTGGTTGTGGATCGTGTGTATTGGTACCGTTAGCGGCTATTGGGATTTGGAGGCCCGAGTGGATCTTTCTTTGCTTGGTATATTAGATTTTGGATATGATATTAGGGTGTAGACTGGTTGCCTCAGTGTTGGGTTATTTTAGACTATTGTGCTATGGGCTATGTCGGAAAATGCCACAGGTTGCGTGGCGAGGTGCATTAGATTATGTTCTAGTAGAGTGGTTTGTATTTTCAAGGACCAGCGGACGGCTGGGAAAGATTGCTTTCCTTAATTGGGCCTTCGTGGCTGATGTCAGTGCAGAGGCTTCTACCATTGGTTCAATTCCGGTATTGAGGGACTTTTTCGGATGCGTTCCTTGTGGCCGGGCATGTTGCCGGGCAAGATTGTGGATTTCGGTATTGATTTGGTGTCGAGCACCGTATAGTATGGCTCTGGCATGAGTTATAGTAATGGAAGGAGCAGCTTCAGGCTTCTTGGTAATGAGTTGTTGGTAAGCTGATTGGATACGTGTTTAGCTTGAGTTGGCTTTGTTGGCCCCGAATTGTATTGATGAAGGATAGATTGATTCGATCGTTATTGAACCTGCTAGTGATCTGGGGAGATCTATGAGTTGCTTTTCTGTGCTGTGAGGCATTACGATTTTCGAACTGTGGGCACGTATAGTGCGGTGCTATCGAGATTCATAGTGGAAGTTGAGGGGGGGGGGGGACCTCAGTTGTGTTTGAGTTTTGTAGCTTACAACCCTATATGTAGATATCATTATGCACTCAGTATGCTTATGACCGATACTCGGTATTTTGTTATAATGAGCAAATTTGGCTCGATATGCATCCCCCTATGTGTGATATTTGTATGGATCGGGTGGCACGCCGCCACGGGTATGTTATCTGGATCGGGTTACACGCCGATGTTGAGAATAGTTTTCCATATGTTACTTTGTATGCCTTGCTTCCTGGTTCTAAGGAAAGTCCGTATTGGGTGTTGCTCCGCGAATGGCGCACCGGTTGTGTCCTTTCAGGATTGAATGGTGTATATTACTTGCTTCACCATGGGTATGATGATTTGTTTGGGTTCCATATATCAATCGTGCGTGGTTGTCAATTTCGAGTATAGTGACTTGAGGTGTCTCATGCGGAGCAGTGGTTGGATAGGATCGTGCACTGTAGCGAGGCTATGTGGCGATACGACCTTGCGGGTTAGATTTATATGCTCTATTTTATGATGTGAGACAGATTCTCAGCCTTGTGTGGTGATGGTACTGGTGAGCTTGAGGTACAACTCTTTTAATTGAGTCATTGTCATGATCGGTGTAAATTCAGACCGTTGTTTATGGGTACACGTAGTTATGCAAGTTGAGGCTTAGGCCGTATTGATGTGTCATGTCACCAGGGTGGTGTGTTTGGTCAGAAGAGATCGTTGGGATCATTAATGGATACGAACGGATTTGATTTCAGCTTGTTGAAAAGAGGATATTGAGGTTCGGCTCGGAATCCGCTGTGGTATTAGTCAAAAGGGAAGGAAATGCCTTCATGAATGACTGATCTAAGGAATGCTTATGATCTACTGTGTGTTTCATTATCATTGGTAGAATATGAAGTGTTGGAATGAGACTTTAGCTAATAAGAGGTTTCTATCGGTATATGGTTGTTGTGGACAGCTGCTATGAATGGGAGTTGTCGCTGCATGTGTTGAGCTATGTGGTACATCATATAATTGCACCTGAGGTTGCAGGCATGGGTTATTACAGTTAGTTCGGGTTATTTAGAGTATCGATGCGAGATTTTGGTCTTGTGGATGATTTCGGCAGTGAAAATATGGTTCTATGGTTATGGACTAGGATGGATTGGGAAATTTCAGTTATATTGTGATATCGAACCTATATGAGATAGGGTGACATAGAATCATACCCGGGTATATGCCTGGTAAAGCTATTCAGCTATTGGCTTGCTTCTAGAACAGCTTTGGGAACGTTCGAGGACGAACGTGTGTTTAAGTGGGGGAGGATGTAACGACCCGACCGGTTGTTTTGAGCTTTTGCATTTCTATCGCCAATTATCGGGCATGACTTGTCCCATGTTATGAATTATGACTGATACGGATCGTTGGTTTTGAGTTTCAGGAAAAATCGGGATGAATTTAAAAGAATAGTTGCAGTTGGAAACTTTGAATTTGAAAGATTTGACCAAGATTTGACTTATATGTATACGATCTCGGATCGGAGTTTTTATGATTCGGTTAGCTTCGGGGTGTGATTTGTGATTTAGGAGTGTAATCGGAAGCGAGTTTGGAGGTCCGGTGTGGAATTTGGCTTGAATTGGCGAAACTAGTATTTTGGCGATTTGCGGTTGATAGGTGAGATTTTGATCCGAGGGTCGGAATGGAATTTCGAGAGTTGATGTAGCTTCGTTAGGTGATTTTGGTTATGTGTGCAAAATTTTAGGTCAATCGGAAGTCGTTTCGTCAGGGTTTTGATCGAATGCGTATTTTGGAAGTTTTTAAAGAACTTCGGCTTGAATCCGATGAGAATTGATGATTTTAGTGTTGTTTGATGTGTTTTGATGATTGGAACAAGTTTGGATAATGTATTAAGACATATTTGTGTTTTTGGTTGAGGTCCCGGGGGCCTCGGGGTGGTTTCGGATGGCTAACGGGGTGAATTTTGGACTTGTGTGATTGCTGATGGTTCTGATATCTGGTATTTCCGCATCTGCGGAAAAGGGACCACAGAAGCGGTTCCGCAGATGCGGTAGGGAGGTCGCAGGTGCGGTTTGAGTCCTTGAGGCAGTTTCCGTAGAAGCGGATGTTGGTCCGAAAATGTGGTCACCGCAGAAGCGGTCCTGGGCGAGTTAGTGAAAACCGCAGAAGCGGATAGAAAACCGCAGAAGCGGTAGTCGCAGAAGCGGGTTGGACACCGCAGATGCGAAAATGACTATTCACAGAAGGGTTTTAAAATGACATTTCACCCACGACTTGGGTTCATTTTCCACCATTTTTGAGCGAGCTTGGGAGCCTTTGACGAGATTTTTGAAGGGTTTTGACTGGGAATCAACTGGAGGTAAGTTCTATGAACTAAAAACATGGTTATATTGTGAAATTAGCCTGGAAATTCATGGAAATTGAGCCTAAAACTTATGAATTAGGTCTTGAATTTTGATATTTCAAATTGGTATTTGATAGGTCATTTGAGCTCGTATTTGGGAGTTCTTGGTATGTATGGACTCGTGGCGAGATGAGGAATCCGGTAATGTAAGTTTTGTAATTTTTCGAGAAGCGGGCCCGGGGCTCGGGTTTTGCTAGTTTCGAGATTTTTGCTATTTCTCGATTGTTTTCGATTGGGTATTGTTCCCTTAGAATATTGTGATTTATTCGCTCTGATTTTGGTTAGGTTCGACGCACGTGGAGGCCGATTTGAGGGGCAAAGGCATCGCGAGCTAGGGATTTCGCCGGTTCGAGGTGAGTAATGCTTGTAAATGATATCATGAGGGTTTGAAACCTCGGATTTCACATCGTAACGCTGTATTGAGGCGTGGCACGCATTCTATAATGAATGCGGGGTCGTTTACTATTGGGGATTTGTGACTTGGTCCATCCCGATTGATATTTCTGCTATATTTACTTTATTACTGTGAATTGGGCTTATTGCCACGTTTGGGGCCTTGTGCCGACCTGTAGAATTCTTAGGGGATGTCTATTTGTTTTTCCTCACTTGTTTGCATAAATCATACTCTCAGTCATGTTTTCAACTATAAAAAAATATATATATGATAAGAACTGTATTTTGAACATGAAATCATAAATAAAATGAATATAAGGGCTGAGATCCCTACAGTACGTAATGCGCTAGTGGCCGCGAATTTATTTGACTGAGATGGGTTGAGTACCCAATAATGAGGATATATTTTCCTATGGTATGGATCGGGCTGACGCCGCAGCGATGATATACTGATATTGAGGCCGAGAGCTTGTTTGATGCCACGATATGGCTGATATTGCGCTTGGGCTGTAGGAGCCCGTCCGGAGTCTGTACACACCCCCAGTGAGCGCCGTCGACGATAAATAAATGGAGCGGGCTGCATGCCGCAGCGGGTACTGGAATGTACCGTTATTTGCATTGCATTCATGGATTTGTTCACTATTCGTTATTTGTGTTATTTCTTGAGATATCTGTTTGCTGTTCTGGTATTGTCTGATCACTCTTAAAGAGGATAAATCTTAGACAGTGGTAACAATGACACTGTATAATGTGATTAGTCAGGTAACAGTGGTTGACCAGGAATAAGAATATTGCCCGAGGGGCGGGTCTCTGTGCATAGTGTCACTAATTGTTGAAAATTATTTTCGCAACTGTTGAAAGGATCATCTTCAAAAGAGGTTTAAAACTGAGCCAAGATACTTTGAAAGGTTTCACAGTTTTCACTAATTTTTTCTCAATTTAAGGGCTTTTCACTGCTTCTATACAACATGATGACCTGTTATACGTGATTTCTTACCGCTCAGTTATTATTTACTTTTATTACTCATTGAGTTGGAGTACTCACTTTACTCCCTGCACCTCGCGTGCAGTTGCAGGTATTGTTCACCCAGTAGTGGGTTATTAGCTGATTGAAGGTACTACTATTGCAGCTGAGCAAGGTGACCGACAGCGTTCGCGGCACCGGACGTTATCTTTAAAATTCCAAAATTTATTTTTGTATATTATTAGCCGTGTAGTTGTGTTCTGGCTTCTTTAGATGCTCGTGACTTGTGACACCCCGATTTCGGGCTGAGCTAGGATGGTTCCCTGTTATATCATTTTCTTCCGCATTTATGGTAATGTTATCTATTTTTTTCGACTCATTCTTGCTAAAATTGTTAAAAGAAGTATTGTTATCTGTTGGCTGGCCTTGTCTTCACGAGAGGTTCCATCACGACCGGTTTCGGGAATTGGGTCGTGACAAGAAATTCATTCATATGTTCAATATGTTTTAACCATTTTTTAAGTTCGTCAACAAGGTTGCAAATATCACAAGTAAGCATGCTTTTGGGCCCTAAATACCTGAATTAAGCATAATAGTAGCTACGCACGGACTCTCGTCACCTCGTGCGTATTTAGCCCCGACAAATAGGAGCACATAACAAATTAACTCACCTATGGGGATAATTCCCTCTTACAAGGTTAGAAAAGAGACTTGTCACGACCCAAAATCCACTGAGGGTCATGGTGGCGTCGGACCCTGCTGTCAGGAAAGCCAACCTAATTACTTAATCAAAATCTCATTTTATTACTTTTGAAATCTAGGATTTTCATTCAAATTTAACAATTTTAAAGAATATAGTCTCAAATCAAATTTAAATGATAAGAAGTTAATGCAATACTTCAAAACATCCCAGAACCCGGTGTCACAAGTGCATGAGCATCTACTGATAAGAAAATAAAATGCAACATCCGTCCGGAATATAGTGGACAGGAAATAAATACAATATACCGAAAGGGACTACACTAGCTATGGGTCACCTCGTATAATACAACTCTCCTAATCCCAGAATCATCCGCGCTGCTATGCCCAATAGGCTGCTAGAGATACATATACCCGTGCAACAAAAATGCACAGAAGTGTAGTATGAGTACGTAAACAACGTGTACTCAATGAGTATCCCACCTAATCTCGAAGAAGTAGAGACGAGATGGTCAACTTCGACACTTACTAGGGGTCAATAGACAATATACTAACAATGTGAGAAAATTATGGATTTATATAACAGTTATAATTTACGAAGCCGGAAAACATGTAAACACCTTTAACAAATAATAAGGGATTTTCAAGGATTTATTTTCATCATCTTATCAATTTATATCAAGCCATGAAAGGCAATATCAACATTTAAAAGTCTCGGGCAACAATATATATATATATATATATATATATATATATATATATATATATATATATCATGCACAATCATGTCGAGGCGACGGCCTGATCCAAGAGAAATAAACTATGCACTTGCCGAGGGTCGACGGCGTGCCTATAAATGCATCTATTTAATTTGCCGAGGCGTTCGGCCCATTCCATAAATAAACACATACCCTGCTCGCGAATCATGCATGCGACACAGGTACATATAGAGATACATGCTCAATCAGTCAATTAAGAACTTATCGGGGGATATTTATCCGAATAAAATAATTTCTCTTTTAACAATTCAGGAAAAATGACGTTTAATCCCTTTTTAAATTCATTTACTAATTTAAGGTGATATAAGCAATTAAAGCTATCAATGGGTCCATAAATAATCCAAGTATAACATGCTTGTGGATCTTAACTACCCGGACAATAGCATAATAGTAGCTACGCACGGACTCTCGTCACCTCGTACGTACGTAGGCCCCGCAATTAGGAGCACATAATCAATTATTTCACCGATGAGGAAAATTCCCTCTTACAAGGTTAGAAAGGAGACTCACCTTGCTCCGAAGCCTATATTCCGATTCAAGAACGCGCCCAAACCTCCTATTGTGAGCCGAACAATCCACAACTATTCAAATAATGTAAGAACTAGTCAATACATGCTTAAAGGTTCATATTCTAACTATCAAACCAATTTCCCAACCCTAAATTCAAGGTTCTTATAAATCCGTCCCGGGCCCACGTGCCCGGATTCCAAAACTTTTCGAAGGAAGTTGTTCTTTATAACCTAAGGATAAAAAATATATGATTTCTACTCTATTCTATAACCAATTTCGTGGTTAAACCTTGTTTTTAACAAAACCCTAGGTTTTACTCTATTTCCATGATTTTCACTAATTTTACATGTGTTAATCTACCCAAAACTCAAGAATTAAACTAAGAATAGGTGGGATAGCTTACCTCAAGATTCTAGGGGAAGTCTTCTCTCAAAAGCTCCCAAAATCGCCCAGGAAACGAGTGAAAAGTGAGCAAAAGTGGCCTTAAGCCCGAATAAATGAAGGCCGCTGCCTTCTGTGATTTTCGCATATGCGATCTTGGGCCGCATCTGCGACCACCGCTTCTGCGGAAGAAAGATCGCTTCTGCAGTCTGGGGCACTTCTGCGGGCCAGCCTATCGCTTCTGCGGATTTTGGGCCGCATCTGCGGTCTTGGGCTGCCTAGCCTTGGGCCGCTTCTACGAGGCTATGGCCGCTTCTGCGGTCTCGCACCTGCGGCCAACCAACCGCAGGTGCAGTTATGATCGAAGCAGATGCTTTATCACTTTCCAAAAATTCCATTTTGATCCGTTAACCACCCGGAATCCACCCGAGGGCCCCAGGACCCCAACCAATCATACCAACCAGTCCCAAAACACATTACGGACTTGCTCGAGGCCTCAAATCATATCAAACAACGCTAAAACCATGAATTACACCCCGATTCAAGCTTTATGAACTTCGAAATTTCAAACTTCTACTTCCGATGTTTAAACCTGTCAAATCACGTCCGATTGACCTCAAATTTTGCACACAAGTCATATTTGACATTACGGACCTACTCCAGCTTTCGGAATTGGATTCCGACCTCGATATCAAAAAGTCAACTTCCGGTCAAACTTCTCAAAACCTTCAAATTTCTATTTTTAGCCAAATGACTCCAAAATGACCTACGGACCTCCGAATTCACTTCCGATCGCGCTCCCAACTCCAGAATCACCATACGGAGCTATTCACAGTCTCGGAATCCCAAACGGACATCGATAACACTGAAATGCACTTCAAGCCAAACTTATGAAATTTTTTCTAAAATGCTAACTTCTACAATAGGCGCCAAAACGCTCTCGGGTTTTCCAAACCCGGAATCGGACATACGCCCAAGTCCGAAATCATCATACGAACCTGCTGGAATCTTCAGATCCTGATTCTGAGGTCGTTTACTCAAAATTCCAATCCTAGTTCATTCTTTCAACTTTAAGTTTCTGAAATGAGAATCCTCTTTCCAAATCAACCCTGAACTTCCCGAAATTCAATTCCGACCACGCGTACATGACATACTACCTGAAATGAAGCTGCTCATGGCCTCTGATTGCTGAACGGAGCGCTAGAACTCAAAACGACCGGTCGGGTTGTTACATTCTCTCCCACTTAAACATACGTTCGTCCTCGAACGTGCTGAGAACTACACTAAAGTAGTCTAAAATCACTGTTTAACTTCTCATGCATCTTCTCGTGCCACCACAACTCAGTTGAGCACATCAGCTCGATCAATTATGAAGATATTCCCTTTTGTTCAAGCAAATAAGCCCTAGAGCCCAATTCCAACGTCCGAGATTCTATGCCCGACCTTTTTCCAACATATGATCACTACATTAATCACTACACGATGTACCCAAACATGGTTGCATAACTCTGCTGAATTCACACCTTTCATCACTTTACTCACCGGACCACAATAACATTTTCTGATCAACTTAGTCAAAATCCTACTAATCCGATGCTCCCATTGCACCCCATGACTTACACATGTCTTACTCTAACCTTTACAATACCACCACGACGGAAGAGATGTGCAGAAATTCATAACCAACTGCCGAGTCAACAATTCATTAGGTCTATACCCATGACAAAAACCATCACCTCATTCAGGACCAAATAATGGTCTTATCTCCATAATTTACTTTATGTACTCAGATTGCACTGATCCTAAATCAAAAAATCTAGTCTCACCCAGTACGAACTGCTCAGGCAATAAGCCACCCCAAACACAATCAAAAGTCTCATATAATGCCACAATGTGGCAACAGGCCACCAATTCGAACGCAATACGAAAGGAAGCTGAATTCTGGAAGGAATTACCTAACTCGCGCACTAATACGGATTTTTCCTTAGAAAACAGGAAGCAAGGCACACAAAATAGCCTATAGAAAACTACACTCAACATCACACTGTTGCGGCGTGCAACCCGATCCACACATAGATCTCACATAAGGAGATGCACATCGAGCCAAATTTGCTCATTACAAAAAAATACAGAATATCGGTCATAAGCATGCTAGATGAATAATAACATCCCTGGGGGAACATATAGCGCCATAAGCTACAAAACGCAAGCACAACTGAGGTGCGATATACAATTTGAATCTCAAGAGCCATCTTGCTCATAATACATCATTTCTATGCGGATCCTCAACACATAAGCAATTCCTCAAGCTGTCTCACAACTCGCACGGCGCAATGCATCACTACATGAAATATCTGACAACGAAATAACACCACGACTACTCCATAAGGAGTGCATTACTGAAATGAATACAACTGGCCTGACATAGAGCCCAAATTCATATTTAAACCCTTCCACTACCTCAAGCCGATCCTGATCATATCAAACCAAGTCAATAACCTTTCAAAGGTCCATACTAATTTCCCTCTTCTCATAACACACAAGGACAACCATCATAACCGGAGTACTCATCCACAGTCCACAAACTCAGTAACTGAGTGCCCTCCGGGCATATATCCTTAACTTATCGATATCATCACAAATCTTCATACTTGGTTTAACTTCTTCAATCAATCAAGTGACTACATGCCACACTTAGACGATCTTCCTGTGGGACTCGCTCCCACAACCTTCCGAAACACATAACAGGTCCACACATCCAAACCACCGGTCGCACTAACGCTGTAAAGCGATCAAGAATCCATAACCAGGATGCAAAGCCTTTTTCACAAAACACCAATCTCAGGTGACGCTGATGACAATACCACTTACTTTAAACATTGAAACTCCTTTCGTGCTCATCCGAGCTCGTGACATCCTTGTCGGCACCGAACTGCAACCTTGATTCCTTTCACTTCAAATCCCATACTAGTCACTGCACCCAACATGCCAAAGTATGATAGAACATGACCCTTATCATAACCCGAAACTACTAATAGGTCAACACTTCATCACATAAAAGCTTTCCACTGATCTCGCTTCAGGAGAAACATAGCAACACCCAGGCAAATTCTTATAACCGCAGAAATACACAAATCTCTAAGTAGTGGGCTAAGGCACCATAGCCTTTTCGGAATCCACTTCCACATAACAAGCCATAACAGTATAATGATTCAGAATAATATCAATTACGGCGGCTAACAAGCCTCATACGCACCGCCACAGATCACTTGCATAACCTAATCACGCTGAAAGAGTTGATCTCTACCACCAACATGCCAGCTAAATTATGGCTAACCAATCTATTACCTTTCGATTCACCCCGATTTCCTTAGAAATAATACTAATTCCATCTAACACGTAACATACTCCATCTGCACTCATCTCGAGTGACCTTGAATCACGAGACCATGCTGTCTCAAATCCCATGAACCATTCTGTACCTCCCAATCGCCACATCACAAGTCAAAACATCATAGAACATTCTGGGCACCTTCTCATAAGCTGCTATCAATCTTGATTCCTAACTGTACTTATAGGCTCGACCTTATTAGGTACCACACTTTATCTTTTGAGTTTCACTAGGACAGCTATTGAGAGCCACCCGCTCTGACTTGGCCCCGAATATAATCAATTCCATAAATCTTCTAGAACATGGATGCCCCATTGGTGAAGCACCTGGCAGAATCACTTCCCTGGGAACCCGCATCTTTACAAAGCACACTTTTGGATCCTTCCTAAAAGTTTGAACATGGGCCAATAAGGCCAACGATAGACCACCTTTAATACTTCCTTGCTTAAATTGCCACTTATGGCCCTTTCCCGTAGCTGAAATAGCCCATCGATATGCTAATAGCCAAAAATTTCGCAAGTAGTTAACCATGTAACCCAATCATAAGCGGTGGGACTCTCCCACTTAGCATGAAGTCATCATTCCCCAAATATGGAATTCACCCGTCCTCTTTATCTCTTATTGACATAACCTCGCGCAATCAACCGCCAAAGTTCTCGAAATCTTTCTGTAAAAACCCTTCTTATATTCTGACTCATCAAACATATTTGCACGACCAATTTCTTTGCTATATAACTGATAGAATTCTTCGCAGAAGCCTCGCCAACCACACGACCGCTAACCTGCTCACTTGGGTAACCCACCTATACAAGATCTCCCCGGCATCTTCCAACGGCGCTGCACAGGGAACAATCACTACGACCTCAATGACCCTTCCTGAGTCTGAGCTCACTCTCCAGCTGCACAGGTCCATTTACCCCCCGTGGACATCATTCAAATACGTGGAAACATCCTTTCAATTCAAAGTCATGCTACATCCTTCTTCATTTGAGCGGCTCATTTCCGTTATATTAAATCTCCTGCCGCACAAGGATCCCTACTTCAAATTAGATCTGTAGACCCTAATAACCAAGCACTAATATTCTCAAATCGCTCCAAACCCTCCTTAAGGCGCATAGTCATCTTATTACCAAGCCCCTACGCAGCTCCGCTGCTCTCCTACTTTGGTAAAACTCACTCCTTTAATCAACTGCTCGACCTGCGCTTCCTAAACTTGGCATTTTAAAAGCTTAAAACTCTGCCTGACACTTCCCACATGTCTTTCCCATCTTTTGTTGTTCAGTTGCTGCCCTAATAAAAATTATCTTCATAGCACTTGAATCCACAAATTGCTACTTCCTTTAAACCTTTCCGAAGGTCATCTTTACCGAACCGTCAACATTAGAAATAATGTTTCAATCCTAAACTACCGCACCCTGCGATATTTGATAGCCGTGCCTCCAATTCTATCTCACAGTATCTTGCCCCAAAGGCAAATTGTAGTAGATCATAACACCGACAAACTTAGTACGTTCAATTAGGACAACGACATCCCATCATAGAAGAAAACTCTACAACGCTTGCAAATACCAAGCCTTATTACTTCCACCAGCCCACGTCTGACCATCCTTAGTCCGATTGCCTTTCCCCTCCTGGGAACAAAATACTGAATCTCTGAATCATGCATTGAGTAAACTCCCCCTTCAAGTTATTCACTGCCCCAACACATGGGCAAAACATCCTACCATCATATCACTACTGCGCAACATTCGTTCATAATCATCAGGGCAACGTGTGCCTAACCCCAGAGCTCTCAAAAGTACCATTACTGAGCTGAAACATTAGAATATCCTTCCATAAGGTGACGATAATAATCCAATCAACTACACCGGGAGAAACATCCCGTATCACATCTGTAGTACCATTACGGCTATTCAATTCTCGATTTATAACAGGCGTTTCGTGTCGCATAAGATTGACTAGGAAGAAACAAAGGCATAAGCCTCACTTGACATCAAATCGCACGATAAAGAATCAAGAAGGGAAGTACTCCTAACAGTCCTGCAGCCTCAGGAGGATAAGTACATATGTCTATGTACCGATCCGTGAGACTCTACTAGATCTGCTCATGACTCGTGAGACCCTAGGAACCTAGTGCTCTGATACCATGTTGTCACGATCCAAAATCCACTGAGGGTCGTGGTGGCGTCGGACCCTGCTGTCAGGCAAGACAACCAAATTACTTAATCAAAATCTCATTTTATTACTTTTGAAATCTAGGATTTTCCTTCAAATTTAGCAATTTTAAAGAATATAGTCTTAAATCAAATTTAAATGATAAGCAGTTAATACAATACTTCAAACCATCCCAGAACCCGGTGTCACAAGTGCATGAGCATCTACTGATAAGAAAATAAAATGCAACATCCATCCGGAATACAGTGGACAGGAAATAAATACAATATACCGAAAGGGACTACACTAGTTGCGGGTCGCCTCGAATAATACAACTCTCCTAGTCCCAGAATCATCCGCACTGCTATGCCCAGTAGGCTGCTAGAGATACATATACCTGTGCAACAAAAATGCACAGAAGTGTAGTATGAGTACGTAAACAACGTGTATTCAATGAGTATCCCGCCTAATCTCGAAGAAGTAGAGACGAGATGGTCAACTTCGACACTTACTAGGGGTCAATAGACAATATACTAACAATGTGAGGAAATCATGGATTTATATAACAGTTCTAATTCACGAAGCCGGAAAACATGTAAACACCTTTAACAAATAATAAGTGATTTTCAAGGATTTCTTTTCATCATCTTATCAATTTATATCAAGCCATGAAAGGCAATATCAACATTTTAAAGTCTCGAGCAACAATATATATATCATGCGCAATCATGCCGAGGCGACGGCCCAATCCAACAGAAATAAACTATGCACTTGCCGAGGGTCGATGACGCGCCTATAAATGCATCTATTTAATCTGCCGAGGCATTCGGCCCGTTCCATAAATAAACACATACCCTGCTCGCGAATCATGCATGCGACGCAGGTACACATAGAGATACATGCTCAATCAGTCAATTAAGAACTTATCGGGGGATATTTATCCGAATAAAATAATTTCTCTTTTAACAATTCAGGAAAAAATGACGTTTAATCCCTTTTTAAATTTATTTACTAATCCAAGTTGATATAAGCAATTAAAGCTATCAATGGGTCCATAAATAATCCAAGTATAACATGCTTGTGGGTCTTAACTACCCGGACAATAGCATAATAGTAGCTAGGCACGGACTCTCGTCACCTCGTGCGCACGTAGCCCTCGCAATTAGGAGCACATAATCAAGTATTTCACCTATGGGGACAATTCCCTCTTACAAGGTTAGAAAGGAGACTCACCTTGCTCCGAAGCCTATATTCCGATTCAAGAACGCGCCCAATCCTCCCATTTAGAGCCGAACGATCCAAAACTATTCAAATAATGTAAGAACTAGTCAATACATGATTAAAGGTTCATATTATAACTATCAAACCAATTTCCCAACCCTAAATTCAAGGTTCTTATAAATACGACCCCGGGCCCGGATTCCGAAACTTTTCGAAGGAAGTTGTTCTTCATAACTTAAGGATAAAAAATATATGATTTCTACTCCATTCTATAACCAATTTCGTGGTTAAACCTTGTTTTTAACAAAAACCTAGGTTTTACTCTATTCCCATGATTTTCACTAATTTTACATGTGTTAATCTACCCAAAACTCAAAAATTAAACTAAGAATATGTGGGATAGCTTACCTCAAGATGCTAGGGAGAAGTCTTCTTTCAAAACCCAAAATCGCCCATGAAAAGAGTGAAAAGTGAGCAAAAATGGCCTTAAGCCCGAATAAATGAAGGCCACTGTCTTCTGCAATTTTCGCATATGCGGTCTTGGGCCGCATCTGCGACCACCGCTTCTGCGGAAGAAAGATCTCTTCTGCGGTCTGGGGCGCTTCTGAGAATTTTGGGCCGCATCTGGCGGTCTTGGGCTGCCTCGACTTGGGCCGCTTCTGTGAGGCTACGACCGCTTCTGCGGTCTCGCACCTGCGGCCAACCAACCGCAGGTGCGGTTATGACAGAAGCAGATGCTTCATCACTTTCCAAAAATTCTATTTTGATCCGTTTACCACCCCGAATCCACCCGAGGCCCCCAGGACCCCAACCAATCATACCAACCAGTCCCAAAACACATTACAGACTTGCTCGAGGCCTCAAATCATATCAAACAACGCTAAAACCATGAATTACACCCCGATTCAAGCTTTATGAACTTCAAAATTTCAAACTTCTACTTCCGATGTTTAAACTTATTAAATCACGTCCGATTGACCTCAAATTCTGCACACAAGTCATATTTGACATTACGGACCTACTCTAGCTTTCAGAATCGGATTCCAACCCCGATATCAAAAAGTCAACTTCTAGTCAAACTTCTAAAAACCTTCAAATTTCTATTTTTAGCCAAATGACTCCAAAATGACCTACGGACCTCCGAATTCACTTCCGATCGCGCTCCCAACTCCAGAATCACCATACAGAGCTATTCATAGTCTCAGAATCCCAAACGGACATCGATAACACTGAAATGCACTTCAAGCCAAACTTATAAAATTTCTTCTAAAATACTAACTTTCACAATAGGCACCAAAACGCTCCCGGGTTATTCAAAACCCGAACCGGGCATACGCCCAAGTCCGAAATCATCATACAAACCTGCTGGAACTTTCAGATCCTGATACCAAGGTCGTTTACTCAAAATTCCAATCCTAGTTCATTCTTTCAACTTTAAGCTTCCGAAATAAGAATCCTCTTTCCAAATCAACCCTGAACTTTTCGAAATTCAATTCCGACCACGCGTACATGACAAAATACCTAAAACGAAGCAGCTCATGGCCTCTGATTGCTGAACAGAGCGCTAGAACTCAAAACGACCGATTGAGTTGTTACAAGACTTACCTCGCTCCGAAGTTCCATAACCGGCATTACACGCCCTTCTGAACACTCAATTGATGCACAACGTTCCAAAACTTGCCAATAATTATATAAACCCATTAATATATGCTAAATTATACATAACAATCTAATTTATATCAATCCCTAACCCTAATCGAAAAGTTGATAAAAACGCCCTCGAGCCCACGTGCCCGGATTCCGAAATTTTTCGAAGATAAAGTTTACCCACAACCTCATGAACTCAAATATATAATTGGCTTTCAATTTTATGTCCAAAATTGTGGTTAAAATCCAAGAATACAAATTTCCTAGGGTTTCTTCTAAATCCCAAAATTTCTGCTAATTTACATGATTTATCATGTTAAAATCTAGATATAATCCATGTAATTAACTTGAAATAGGTGGGAATCACTTACCTTGACATTGATGATGAAAATGGAGCTCCAAAATCGCATCTAGGTCGGCTCCCATGGAGGAAATGAGATGAAATTAGCCAAACCCATTTTTTTACACTTATACACTGCCCAGACAACTCTTCTTTGTGTTTGCGAGATCCACATCGCGTTCGGGCAGAAGAAAATTCCGAAAAACCATTTTCCAAACTCTTCTCAAACAACCTCTGGTATAACGACCATAACCTTTTGTAGAAAAACTCCAAATTCCAAATTGTTTAATATTTTGAAACTAGACACCAAGATGTACAACTTTTATGTTTTGGTCATCTCCCAATTCCTTATTGATTTTTAGATATAAGCTTCCAAAATGAGCCCTGTGAAACACAAATTTCTTTTTCATCTTTCCGGACAGCCTGTAGTGTACTATCCATAACATTTTGTACACAAATCCAAATGCTATATGGTTTACTTTTCCGAAAACTAGACACAAAGGTCTACAACTTTCATTTTTGGATAATCTCCAAATTCCTTATAGATTGCGAGATATGATCCTCCAAAATTAGACCAGTGCAACAGAGATTTCCTTATTCGCGAACGCGAAGCACAAATCTCCTGAAGCCAAATCCTTCTTCGCGAATGCGAAAGGAGCCTCACGAACGCGAAGAACAATACTAGAAACCAGCATCAGCTATTGCAAAACAGCCCGAAATGATCTGAAACCACTCCAAAATATACCTGAGGTCCACGGGGCCCCGTCCAATCACACAAATCAGTCCCATAACATAACACGGACCTGCTCTAGGCCTCATATCACATCAAACAACATCTAAATCATGAATCGCACCCAAATTTAAGCTTAATGAACTTTAGAACTTCAAACTTCTACATTCGACGTCGAAACCTATCAAATCACATCCGATTGATCTCAATTTTGCATACAAGTCACTTTCGACATTACGGACCTACTCCAACTTCCAGAATTAGATTCCGACCCCGATATCAAAAAGTCCATTTCCGGTCAAACTCCTCAAAAACTTTCAAATTTCTATATTTAGACAAATGACTCCAAAATGACCCACTGATAAGTTAGGATTTTAACATGATTATACCCCTACTTGCTATTGCTTTTGTTATGCATTGCCACAAAATAATCCCAAAATGCTTACAAGTTGCGCTTGATTGTAGGTTTGAGCGTCCAGATGACAAATGTCAAAGATTGGCTCAAAAAGGAGTGAAACTTGCCAAGTGTCAAAGACCAAGTGAAGTGGGGAACAAGAAGACCTAGCGCGGACCACACTGATTTGCCACGCGGCCGCGCTAGGAGGTTCAGAGACTGGTGCATTTCTAGGGCAATTTGCGCGACCGCGCTCCATTTCTATGCGGTCCGCGCTTGTGAAGTTCAGAGACCTACAAATTCAAGGAAAAGTCCCAAGCAGCCACGCTACAAATCAGTGCGGTCCGCGTGGGTGAGATTCAGAGAGATGGTTCATTGCCCAATTCCTGCCACGCGGCCGCGCTCCATTTATACGCGGTCCGTGCCAGTCTGCTACCGCGGTCGCGCTACATTTATGCGCGGTCTGCGCGCCCAACTTCAGAGAGGAGATATTTACAAGTCCAAGAGCCACCGTGGCCGCGCTACCTTTTTGCACGGTCCGCTCTGACCCCGCAGGGGTATTTTTGTCCAGTTTTTCCAGCCCGGTGTAAATAGGACATTTTACCATTTTTAGGTCAAGTTTTAGATTCTGAACAAGGGTTGCGCTCGTGAGAACCTGTTTTAGCCTATTTTGGGCATTTTAACATTAATTCTTCCATAGATTCTTGTAGTTTAACTTTAGCAATTAATTAATATGCTTCGTTCTTTATCTATTTCTGCTATTTCTTCTTTAATTATGTCTAGCTAAACCCATTAGCTAGTGTGGGTAATTGATGGGTGTTGCTTTTTAATGATAGATTGGTATTAGGTGTTTGTTATTTGGGTTAATTTTATGCTTTAATTAAGGATTGGTGGTTGCAAACATTGATTCCAGCTTAGTGGGTTTTGTCTTTTCTTGAGAAAGAGAGTCTATGACCCCAAAATTGACCCAACAAGGAATTGGGATGGACCCATGAGAAATGGT
>MU691500.1:0-26518 GCA_026770625.1 Nicotiana glauca
TGCTTATTGTCAATGTTGTGATCTTGTGAAGTGTTCTTGGTTGTTGTTGTGATTGTTGTGATTTGAAAACTGTACAGTGGGATCGGGTTGCACGCCGCAACACAACTTGATATATTATGGGTTGGGGTGATAAGGGTGGGCGAGGTAATAAGGGTGGACGAGGTAATAAGGGTGGAAAGAGATCAAAATCACCATGGAAATCGATATGTGTACCAATTGTGAAGTCATTGACGAGGCATTGTGAAAGGAGACAGCAGGAGAGTTTGTAACTTGTGGGGCACTGATTGTCCCTTTGTTTGCCTCGATTGTGCCTTCCATGTGTGTTTGGTTGTTGCTTCCATTGTTGTTTTCTGCTTGTATATGGGATGATGACTTCTTGAAAATAGAGTTAACTGTTGAAAACTTGTTTGGCTTGTCTTGTTATTTCTTTACATATTTGTTGGTTGTTTCTATTAACGTAACTCACTTGTCTTTGGCTTGAGTTTACTTGGGACAAAGCTTGTTCATACATACCAGTACAATTCCAGTGTACTGACGTCCCTTTTGTCGGGGGCGCTACATTCGTGTTATGATTGTAGGTGGACCCGTAACAGGTACCTCAGTTCATCGGCAGTAGCACTCCTTCATCTTCCACTGGCCGTTTGGGTGAGCCCCTTTCCTCTCGGGGCCCTGCGTGGCTCATGCCACTTCTATTTCAGAGTTTTATTTTGGTTTTGTGTAAGGTATAGCCGGAACCTTATTACCGGCAAGTACTGTATTATCCTGTCATATCTTATTGGCTCCGTAGACAGTAAATGTTGGTTATGAACTTATGTATTGTACGTCGGGTAATGTGAGTTGTAAGCCTTGTTTAGTAATCAACTATGTTGTGTATGTTTTGANTTGGGGCGTGACATAATTTCATTTCAATCAACAATCCATATGAAGTCAAGCCACGATGATTCTTCCCAGTAGTGCATCATATAGGATATTACCATGATCATATAGTTCAATCAAATCAATTCTCACCCCTCTTTTATCACTACCTTCTTAGACATAAACATATGGAAACACAAAGTACATGAGGAGCAGTTACATGGAACATCATACTCCTAGTGCAACCTAATATGGAATACACTTATGTTACCTTTATTATCAACTCACATAACATCTTCAGGGGAAAATATGCAGAATAGCCTGCTCACCCTCCAAACTCTAAATCTCTAGGTGAACACTCACACTAAACCCTTGATGACCTTCAACAGTTACTCTAAGATGTGATATCATAAACTGAACATAAAATTACCTATCAAATATATATGTGATCACAGTGTGAAGCGTCATCTTTGACTCGTCTGAACTTACAATACCCAATGGATCTAATACAATGAGGAACAACTGAGTTCAAGATCAGGCTGGAGTTATTCAGGAATCCATTAATGCGCTGAGTAGAGTACTTCATGAGGTCATATGCTAAGAGACATAGAAGGTTACTACTAATAATACTGACATGGTTAATCATTGTGACTACATCAATTATTACACAAATAAGGCATAGGGGTAAGTAGTACATTGGCAATAGGAATCATTAAGGAGGAATATTCAAGTACATGACCCAGTCGTTTCCTAGAGTGAAGGGAAAATCCGTTTATCAAGAATAAAGATACTCTGGCACCTTGAATGCGATACGGGTTTCAAAATACTTGAAGTCGAATTACACTCTTAACATTACTTGACACACGGAATCTATGCCACAAGACCGTAAGGATGAAAAGAAGTTGAATGCTTATGAGATTATCAGATGAAGTAGATAGTAGGGTAGCAAAACTAATGAGCACTATTTGGAACCAACGAGCATTAACCAAGTTGAAGACATTAGAAGTCTGTAGGAAAGGAGAAATTTGCCCACTCTCAGGGCGCTTGTAGAGTACATAAAAGTGAGGTTAATTAAATCATATCATATAGTGGGATAACTAGTCGAGACATTGAGATTATATAGCATTGAAGATTACAGGTAAACAACACATGATGCAAGACAAACTACAGAAAGTGAGAGAGCCTTATGGAAGTAACCTTTACATTGTATCCACTAGGAAGGGTGGTAATATAAAGCGATTATGAGAAACTACCCTTTTTTTAAAGAAGATCTCCGTATGAAGTCACGTGATGTATAGCTCTAGAATTCAAAAATTTAATTGTGTTTAGCAACTCAACATCATAATGAAGTATTACAACACACTTCTATACAACTAGTTATTACAATCTACAATGGGAGATGCTATAAGACCTGACTGAGAGAAAGGTTCTGACATACGAATATGTTACTAGGTGTATTTCTCCTTGGCCAACCCAAAACCAAAAGGCGAGACATAGACTGATAAGCAGATCGTTGGACTAGCACAAGTGTAGATAATCCATTATTGGGAAGAGATCATTCAATTTCGGCAATTGCGACATGCTATCAACCCTTGATGAATCTTGAAGTGATATGAGAACCCAATGAGATATATGGAATAATCATGGAGGGTTTGCAGATGTTGATAATGAGTTCTTCATGAATTTCTTTTACTTGATAACTACCCAGATGCTAATGAAATATAGAAGAATAAGAGAAACAGGCATTGTGCTATAATAAATCCCAAAGGTGTGCTTGATCTTGACGGAGAGCCTAGCAAGTGTCCTTACGAGACAGAAAGTGTTATAATTACTCATAGAAGGATATGTTCTCTCATTGTTAGCAAACAAGTGTGGGGAAACACGCACAATGAATTCACTAACTAAAGAATACAATGAACACATGATATGAATGTGTAAAGAGAAAGTAAACATTTGTTATGAGCTGGACATGCTTCTTCTATATTAGCTCCCAACTTCAATATATGACCATGCCACGGGCAACCACAATACTAGGACAAGGTGAGATTCCTACTACGGGATGTCCCAAATGGACACAAAAGTTATGGAGGCACAATATCTTCCTATGACGGGGATGTGAGGATCCCCAAATTTTCAGAAAGACTTTATGCGCACGGTGACCATTTCGGTTGACATGTACTCACTTGATAGATGTTAAGGTATGATCTTATGTTACTAGACAGTGAGAAGATTTCATGATGATGTTCGCAAGAGAGTAGATTGAATGTTAAAACCATATAAGCCATATACACAGCTGAGTAAAAGAGTGACTCGAGGAGGAGTGCAACGCTGGGATGCTTTGCATGGAACTTGACACCACATAGGTAAACTTTACGATGGTGCATGTAGAGGCAAAAGCGAGTAGATTTTGTCCAATTTAAATAAAAAGATTCTGTAAGAAATTCATCGGATATAATCCCTTTGTGAGAATTTAGGAAAAGCAAGTGGGAAATATCAATCCTAGAGTTATAACTCAATTCAAGGGCATAATTATAGAACTTAATTCCACAAGAATGTAAATAAGAGAATTCATAATGGAGTAGATTTACGAATAGTGCATCTCGTTCAAAGAGTTGATACACGCAATGTTTGTTATTCAACACCTTGTTAAGGCCACGTTTATAAGAACTCTTCAATATGGATGCACATATACAATGAGTAGAAATTCTGATTTGACTCACTTAACGACGTTAGGTTGATAGGGCAATAGCTTAATCGATACCCCTCGACTCCATATCTCTAATTTACGTAGGTAACATACTGATATACCACATGATCTGATGGTGCAGAGACATCAATAGGGAAAAGGACACTCCCCTCTTAACGATATGTTTTACCAATCCATCTACATCTCAATACATTCTCCTAACCAGTCCTTGGGCAATCGACTTGGACTCAATGGTGGGATCAATCCCTCCTTACATGCTTCAAATTCGCGGATTATGGCATCAAGGTAACCAATCTTGAGAATAAGACCTAGAGAGGAAATTAGCTCCCTAACTTGAGCTCTATTGCACGATTGGAGTATCAAAGAAGGGTAAAATTCCTAAATGTCCGAATAGCCTCCAACTTATAGATGTGGTCGACAACACACCGATAAGAAGGACTCTACTAGACACGGATCCGAGACATCCAAGGACACTTTAAAACCTTAGTCTCTAATACCAAGTTTGTCATGCCCTTAAATCCGAGGAGCGCGACCGGCGCTCAACCGAGTAAACCCAACCGAGCAAGCCTGTTAGGTCTCATTCTACCCAAACTAACTCATGAATAAATTGAAGATGGACTCCATTAATCAAATTCTATAAACATATCATTAACGATTTCCATTTCATTTTCATTAGCAACTTCATTCGCCATATTAAAGGTATTACAAGTTTTATACATCATTTCCAAACATCAATATTTATGTTTTAAATTCCCATGCCCGACATTACCCATAACCTGCCTACGGAGCCTCTAAATACGATAAAAGAATAATATGGAAATGCTGGCAATAAGGCTCCGGCTATACCTTACACAAATACCAAAATAGACTCCGGAATAAAAGCGGCATGAGCCACGCAGGGCCCCGAGAGGAAAGGGGCTTACCAATACAACTGATGGAACGTGGAGGAGGTGCTACTGTCGATGGACTGCAGTACCTGCTATAGAACCACCTACAATCATAACACGAATGTAGTTCCCCCGGCAAAAGGGAAGTGAGTACATTTGAATTGTACTGGTATGTATGACCAAACTTTACCCCAAGTAAAATCAAATAACACACAAGTAACAGACATCAATAGAATCAACAATCAAATGCACGTGAAAGAAACAATCAAAGCCAAACAAGTTTCACAATCTCTCCTTTTCTCCTTCAACATTATCACATCAATTTTCTCATATTTTTCATTTCAATACTGATTTCGATCACTTCCACCCTTATTACCTCGGCCGCCCTTATTACCTCGGCCACCTTTATAATCACAACCTACACCTTATTACTTCATGTTACGGCGCGCAACCCGATCCCACCGAACAATTACAATTCACAAACAACAACAACAACAATTTACAAGGAACAACAACAACAACAATAATTCACAAGGAACAATAACAACAACAACAACAATTCACTAAGAATTTCCATAACCATCAATTCCATTTCCATCATATTCAACCGCTCATATGCCATTTAAGTCACAACGATAATTTCCCATGACAAGCCATATATGTTATTACCACACTTGTTTCGATTGCATCAATCACGATTTCTTTCCATCATTTCAAGGAAACACAAGTTCATTTTAACAATTCATACATTTGGGCCCAAGGCACCATAACTGTCATCAAGCAGTAATTCATGTACAAGGTGTTGTCGTAATCGTTCACATTATTTATGTCATTTCACAATACCCTCTTTCATTAGTTACCACGCAGGGTTTTTAGCCATTATACACATTCCCACATTTGGGCACATTAACATTCTTTCATTCGTTAACACTTACTTCCATGTCGGCATCCTCAAGCCTTTATAAACTTTGCACATAATAAGGTAGGCACATCAAATCACTTCTCACAATCACATATAACTTGGTGGTGTGGAAATCAACTAAGACAACCAATACACATATTTTCATACAAGGTACACATACCGTATGCTCATCATAACAAGGGGATTCTACAAGAGTTAAAGTTAGCCATACATCCTCGTTTAAGCTTTTCTTAAGTTACTACAACATTTCGAAAATTCTAGAAATCCCAATCTACTTTGAGACATAACAAAATTGAACACAAATTAGGAGGGTATTCATGGTTTCAGCCATTTGAGCATTTTATCAAATACTAATTGAGCATCTTAATCTCAAATCTCTTTTTCAAGATTTTCCTTCATTCCCCAACCAAATCTTTACTTATTTATGTTAAACAATCTTTCCATAAACCTAAGTTGTACATGCATGTATACACAATACTAATACACCCAAGAATCATACCTCAATAACCCATCTTATACTCCAAACTCGAAATTAAAACCTAGGGTATAGAATCTTACCTCTTAGATGAAGAACTTGTGATTCGGTTCTTTGATTCTTGAAGATTGATGCAAAATTTGGATGATTTAAATGTTGGATTCCTCCTTCTCTATCTAAAATGCTCTCACCTCTCTCTAAAATTAGTAAGAAATGACCCCAAAATGAACCCTAAAGCCTATATATTAAAATGGGGTCGGGTTATAAAAATTAGAAAATTAACCCTCCGATGTTGGGTCTGTTATAGCAGAAAGGACCACAAAACGACAATGCTGGCCGAAGAATGCACCGCAAAATCGGCACCCAAAACTGGGCTACACTGGCCCAGTCTGCAACACAAATGCAACCGCCAAGTCAGAAATGCGACTGGTTATGCGGTCGCACATTTGACACAAGATCGCATTTTCCAGCTTTTGGTAATTTGATCATAACGTTATGTAGGAATGTCCAAATGATGAACGGTTTGAAGCATTGGAAATTAAACTCGAAGAGCTTTCATTTGATAGGTTATAAATCACTTAAAACCTTATAGATATTTAGATATGCTCGTTCAAAGTATGGACTAGTGCAAGATCATTTGGAATTTAAGCCTATTATGGACTTTTTCCAATTTTTCTTATACTTAGGCCTTTCCTTGGACCCCAAATTACTTACCATAAGACTTATACACATATTTACCAAATCCAATGGATGTACACCATGTTAATAGCACTTAAAAATATTATAATAAGCCTACACGACACCACAAAATCTTAAATTACTTGGCGAAATTTTCCGGGGCCTTACAATCTTCCACCACCAATAATGCCATTTCAAGTCATAGTACAGCTTCATATCATCTGGGTGTATTGAATACCGTTAACTATGAGCCTCGTCAAGGATCAACTTTCGCAATCCATCAACATTCGAAACACAAATCCAGACCTGAAGTCATACAATGCCATGATCCCCAATGACGACCTTCCTCACTTTACACCACTATATTGTGTCTTTTAATATCTACAAGTGAGGATCATCAAACTGGTTAGCCTTAATACGCTCCAACAAAGATGACTGCGTCACAACACAAGCGAGAACCTTGCTAACCTCCGAAACATCCAACTTTATGGGCTTGTTAGCCAAAGCCTGAACATCCATGGCTAATGACATCTCTATCATCGATATAAATGCCAAACTACCCATACTCTCTGCCTTACTACTCAAGGCATCAGCCACCATATTAGACCATACCCAAATGATATAATATTTTTATATTACAAACTTTAAATAACTTTAACCAACTCCACTACCTCAATATCCTTTTGCTTGAATAGATACTGGAGACTTCAATAATCAGTGTAGGTATAAGTAATGCCTCCAAATCCTGAGCGTGTGAAGCATAGTTGCTAACTGCAAATCATGCACAGGTAGTTCTTCTCATCTACTTTCAACTAACGAGATGCATTGGCAATCACCGTAGATCCCGCATCAATACCGTGCAAAGCCCAATACACGATGCAATACAATACACAATATAAGACCCTGAACCAATAGGCAGTACCAATACTAGGTTTGTAGTCAAGGTAGTATTGAGCTTCTAAAATCTCTCCTCACACTCATCTGACCATCTGGAAAAGAGAACCCTTCTAAGTCAACTTAGTCGCTGGGGCTGAGATGGATGAAAACCTCTCCACAAAACAGTGATAGTAGCCCGCCAAACCCAAAAAGCTCTGAATTTCTATCTCTAACGTAGGTATAGGCCAATTCTGAACTACCTCTTTCTTTCTTTGATCCATTTTGATACCCTTGGAAGACGCAACATGACCCAAGAGGGTGACGGAGTCTAACCAGAACTCAAACTTAGAAAACTTGGCATATAGTTGATGATCCTTCAAAGTCTGAAGTACAATCTATAGGTGGTGCTCATGCTCCCCTTAACTACGAGAGTAAACAAGAATATCATCAATGAAGACAATCATGAAGAAATCTAAATAAGGCTTGAAAACTAGGTTCAACAGATCCATGAAGTTAGCCGGATCATTAGTTTAGCCAAATGACATTACCAAGCACTCAAAATGACCATAACAAGTTCTAAAAGTTGTCTTAGGGATATCTAGTGCCCTAATCTTCACCTGGTGATAACCAGATCTCAAACTAATCTTGGTAAATACTTGGCACCCTAAAGATAATCAAATAAATCATCAGTCCTAGCTAATGGATACTTGTTCCTGATAGTCCTTGTTAAATAATCTTTAGTCAATGTACATCCTTATCGATCGATTTTTTTTCTTAATAAATAACTCTGGCACACTGCAAGGTGAAACACTTGGTCTAATGAATTCCTTGTCAAGAAAATCTACAACAGATCCTTCAATTCCTTCAACTCAGGTAGAGGCGTACGGTATGATGGAATTGAAATAGGCTGAGTACCTGAGACCAAATCAATGCAAAAGTCAATATCTATGTCAGGTGGCGTACCCAACAAACGTATAGGAAACACCTCAAAAAACTCCCTCACAACCGATATCGAATACATATAAGGAACCTCTACACTGATTTCTCAAATATCAGCCAAATATGCTAAAGCCCCTTCTCAATCCAACTTTGAGCCTTCAAATATGAAATGAATCTGCTAGGGGAATGACTGAGGGTCCCTTCCCCTATAATCTAGGTAACCCTGACATAGCTAAAGTCGCAGTCTTGGCATGACAATCCAAGATAGTGTGGTACAAGGACAACCAATCCATACCAAGAATAACCTCAAAATCCACCATAGTTTACAACAAAAGATAAACCATTGTATCAAAACCACTAATAGTAACAACACTAGATTGGTACACCTGATCAACTACTATGGAATCTCCAACCGGTATAGACATAGAAATATAAACGTCAAGAGAATCACGAGGCATACTCAAGTGCGAAACAAAATATGAAGATATATAAGAATATGTAGGACAAGGATCAAACAACAAGGAAGCATCTCTATGACAAACTAAAATAATACCTGTAATAACTACATTAGAACACTCCACCTCGGGATGACTCGGAAATGCATAACAATGAGGCTGGGCCCTGCCAACTCGTCCTCCACCTCTAGGACGACCTCTCAATGACTAACCTCCTCCTCTAACTAACTGACCTCCACCTCAAGCTACCTCACTCTTGCCTCTAGCTGACTGAGCGTGTGGTGGAGCCACTGGTGCTAGAATCCTGACTCGAGTACCCAGTTGCAGCATGCTACTTTATGACCTAGGGTAAAACGTTGAAACGTACCTCATATCCCCACATAGATAACAGTCCCTCAATTGATGTAGCTGCTAAAATTGAAGTTATCCCTAACAACCCAAATAACTACCATGGTAACTTTGTATCATAGGTATACTAATGGGAGCTATAGGAACACTATATGCTAGCTGCTCGAAATAAAGCCAATAAGCAATGTAGCTGCCTGAAGTATTATGTATGACATGTAAGGTTGACTGTACCGGCCTGATAGGATGGCCTCTAACTAAAGAACCTCTGCCTCCAAACGAGGCACCACTAAATCCTCTAAAATTATGGTCTCTCTTATTAGAGGTCATCCTCTTGCATGGCCTCTAATGTGCTTAATCCTCCTAGCGATCTCCACCACCTGATTGAAAGAAATCTCGGCCTTTGTATCTCTTTCCATCATAAGTCTAATGTCATATATAAGAACCTCTATGAACCTCCATACCTTCTCCCTCTTAGTAGCGATCAAGATAGTTGCATGGCATGAAAACTCCACAAATTTAGTCACATATTGAGTACCGATCATGCCACCTCACTAAAAGCGCTCACACTAACAGTGAAATTCCTCTCTGTAAGTGAAGGGAATAAACTTCTCCAAGAATATCTACAAAAACCAAGCCCATGTGAAAGAAGCTGATCTCGCTTCCCTGCCCTGCTCAAAAACACGCCACAACCTCTTAGAAGAACCATGCATCTGAAAGATAGTGAAATCTACTCCATTGGAATCCACTATCCTCATGTTGCGCAAAATCTTGTGGAAACGATCAAAGAAATCTTGGGTGTCCTCTAAAGGTGCACTATTAAATTGAGGGGGAAATGACTTGGTGGACATGTCCAACATCTTCAACTCATCCACTAACATCATAGATCTGTCCCCACACTGGCAACAAGGTTTCAAATAAGCACCATGGCAACAATATAGGGAGGTTCTCATGATTTTCACATATTTTCTGAAATTTTGGATTGGAGCATCCCACACTGTTGAATCATTATCCATATTACCACCGCTTCCATGAGCAGAGTCTGATCAAGGCCCGATCGGCTAACTCGTCTCTCCGGGACGTTACCATTATTTCCTTCATACTTTCCAATATCAATCATCAACACATTACCACTATGTGTGTATATATATATATATATATCATGGCATCCGACTGCCCGATCAGCTAAATTGTCTCCCCGAGACGATACCATTTTCCGTTATTCATCTCACACCAAACTTTTGTTACACATGTATTAGTTTACCAACACTTAGGGCCACAATTTCCACATTACTTAACTTACGTTTCACATTGTTCCCATTTTCAACATTTACTTTGCCACGTAAAGTCTTAGGCATATGCAAAAAAAAAACAATTTAAGTCTTAAGCATAGAGGGGAATTCACCAAGTTTGGCATATTAGTCCCAAAGTAACCCTGGCATGACATTTAGGTCTTTAGCACATAAATCATGTTCTCCACACGTCCTTCATTTACAAGAATAACACATTAAATACATAAACAAGTACCGATCACACATGTTTTCACAACATCAATTCACTTAACATAACAAGTACTGCATTATTCATGTTTCGAACTTACAACACTTACACGGGCACCATGGAAGCTCAATTTCAAATATGAGGGGGTTTTAGCCATACATACCTCAATAAAGCCTTCCCTTAATTCTTATAAAATTTTGGGACTCTTATCGATTTACAAACATGATAAACCAATAAACAAACTGATAAGATATCAGTTATCGGTTATCAGTTAATAGATTATTGACTATTATATATTCGATATCGATTTACCTGATAAGATAACTCAATTTATAGTTAAGTAAAAAAAAGAAGACAATTCACTGGAGTTAAGAAAAAGAGAAAAATTCACATATAGTATACTATCTGCATTCTGGACACAAATAATATTTGAAGCATGCTTCATTTTGACAAATTCAAGACCTGTGCAATCTAAAAAATTGATACTACAACTCCACAAGAATTTCATCTCCAATTTGCTAGAAACAGAAGTTAATAGAAACATAAATAACAATTTTTTGGTTTCCTGCCAATCCATAATCAAGAGATCAATGTCTTTTTTCAGAGTCTAATTGTAGCAAGAGGAACAAAAGTACTAGTAATTCAACAGTTTTCCAAACACAACTGAAGTAATACTAATTCTTATTGGGTTATCGATTAACCCGTTAAGAAATTGGGCAAACCGAGGTCCGAACTGATAACCAATAGTGGAAAAATATTAAACTGTTACCGAACTGTTAATCCAATAACCCTATATCGATATCCAATAAGCTTTTTTCGGTTTGGGCAATCGGTTATACCCGATATATGCCCAGCCATATTTTGTGAAACTATTTTTGAAGTCTTTGCCATTTTCTTTTAAATGGAGGGTAAAAGAGGAAATAGAGGAAGTTGAATTAGTACACTTGATGGTTCTCACAAAGATCTCAAAAAACTAGAGTACAATATGCCAGAAAATATAGAGATTTCTAAAGAACAAGGGTAGGAGGTTTGGATGTAAAGTTTGAATGAATGGTATTTATGGTTTTCAAATGACGGTTCACATCCAGGAGTGGCCGATCGGCAACTGACATGCATTTAATGCCATTAAGACATGACTGATGAGAAGTTTCATTTATTTTATCATTTCTGTTGCATGGTATCGAGGTGAGAATCGGGAGCTCATGTCATTTCTTGTCCTCTACTCTCTTAAAAATAAGAGGACTGTCTGTATACGGTAGAAATTAGGCTTGTATATGACATGGTGTATCGGTCTTGGAATGTGAGGGATTGAAGATAGATCCTAAGTCCCACTGGGTTAGAACCCGAGATCAGAATGTCTGTCCTAGATCACATTGAATCTGTGATCCCAAAATCAACCCTAACCCGAACGAGCTCGAGAAAATATTGTCAGTGTAACCAACGGAAGACCAAAATAATAGAAGGCTGAAATATTTGTGACCAGTTGGATATTACTATGGGAATCTCAGCACGTATCAATAAGGAATCAGCAAATTAGCAAATTAAGAGATTTTTACCTTTTATAGAATTGTACCTAAAGTAGGACTCCCCTACTATATAAAGGGGGTCTGCTTACTTGTAAAAAGCATGGCAACACTCATTCAAAAGCAATGCACTATTATTTTCTCTTTAAATTTTTATTCAACTGTGTCGACACTGATTGAAGTGCATTCTGTTCAAGGATGGATCACCCTCCAAGGCTGTAACTATTTAATTTGTGTGGTTTGAATTCACTTATAATATTTTAAGTCTATTGCAATTTAATTTATCGCTTTGTGTCAATTTAATCCATGTATCCTTAAACCCACTTACAAATTCAATTTTATCCAATTTTGAGGGTAAACACTTAGTATGGTAGACTTTGATGTTATCTTGGGCATGGAATGGTTGTCGCCCTGTCATGCTATTATGGACTATCACGCTAAGACTGTGACGCTGGCTATGCAAGGTTTACCACGGTTAGAGTTGTGGGGTGCATTAGACTATGTTCCTAGCAGGTTTGTATCATATCTAAAGGCTCAGTGGATGGTTGAGAAGGGGTGCAATGCTTATCTAACCTTTTGAGAGATATCAATTCTGATACTCCTACCGTTGAGTCATTTCCAATAGTGAGAGACTTTCCAAATGTATTTTCGGTAGATCTTCCGGGCATACCGACCAATAGAGATATCTATTTTTGTATTGACTTGTTGCTGGGTACTTATCCCATGTTGTATGGCCCAGTGGATTTTAAGGAATAAAAGAAGCTATTGCAAGAGTTGCTTGACAAGGGTTTTCATTCAGCCTAGTGTATCTCCTTAGGGTGCTCTGATCTTGTTTGTGAAGAAGAATGATTGTTCCATACGCATGTGTATTGATTATCGATAGTTGAATAAGGTTTCAGTAAAGAACGAGTATCCATTGCCACGCATTGATGACTTATTTGATCAACTACAAGGTGCTAGAGTATTCTCAAAGTGTGAATATTGGCTTGATTTGGTGGCGGTTTTGGGTCATGTGGTGTCAAGTGAAGGGATCAAGGTAGATCCGTAAAAGATTAAAGTAGTACAGAGTTGGCCCAAATCTTCTTCAACTACTGAGATTCGGAGTTTTCATGGTTTAGTCGGGTGTTATTGTCGTTTCATTGAGGGTTTCTCATCTATATCTACACCTATGACCAGATTGACCCAGAAGGGTGCTCCTTTAAAACGGACCAAGGACTGTGAGGCGAGCTTTCAAAATCTCAAGACTGCATTGACTACAACCTTGGTGGTGGTGTTGCCTATAGACTTAGGGTCTATACTGTGTATCGTGATACGTCATGTGTTGGCCTTGGCGCGATGTTGATGCAAGACGGTAGGGTGATTGCCTATGCGTCTCGGTATTTGAAGACTCATGAGAAGACTTATCCAGTCCTTGACTTGGAGTTGGCAACCATTTTTCATGCATTAAAGATCTAGCGGCATTGAAGACTCATGAGAAGACTTATCCAGTCCTTGAAATGGAGTTGGCAACCATTTTTCATGCATTAAATATCTAGCGGCATTATTTTTATGGTGTTCCTTATAAGGTATTTACGGACCACCAGAGTTACAATATCTATTCAAATAAAATGATATTAACTTGCGACAATAGAGGTGGTTGAAGTTGCTTAAGGATTATGATATCACCATACTATATCATCCTAAAAAGGCCAACGTAGTGGTTGATGCTCTAAGTCGAACGGCGGAGAGTTTGGGTAATTTATCATATCTACCGGCATTAAAGAGGCCATAAGCATTTTGGATATTTAGGCCTTAGCCAACTAGTTTGTTAGATTGGATATTTTGAAACCCAGCCTAGTTCTTGACTACATGGTTTCTCAATCTCTCTATATGATCGTATTAGAGAGCGTCAGTATGATAACCCTCATTTACTTATCCTTAAGTACATAATTCAGCACGGTGATGCTAAGGAGGTTACTATTAGAGATGATGCTATGCTACGGGTGCAGGACTGGTTATATATGCCTAACGTGTATGGGTTGCGTGAGTCGATTCTTCAAGAAGCCCACAAATTGCAGTACTCCATTCATTCGGGTGCCACTAAGATGTATCAGAACTTGAGGCAACACTATTAGTGGAGGAGAATAAAGAAAGACATAGTGGAGTACATAGCTTGATGCCTAAATAGTCAGTGGGTGAAGTATCAGCATCAGCGACCGGGTGGTCTGCTTTAGGGACTTGAGATTCCCAATTGGAAATGAGAGTGTGTCACTATGGACTTTTTAGTTGGGCTCCTACGGACTCAGAAAAAATTTGACGCGATATGAGTGATTATGGACAGGTTGACCAAGTCAGCTCATTTTATCTCGGTAGTGACCACCTATTCATTAGAGTAGCTGAATCAGGTTTATATTCGCGAGATTGTTCAACTTCATGGTCTACCAGTATCCATCGTCTTTGACCAGGGTACGCAGTTCACATCGCATTTGTGGAGAGCTGTACAGAATGAGCTAAGCACAACGAGTTGAGTTGAGTGCGACATTTCCCCCTCAGATGGACGGACCGTTTGAGTACACTATTTAGATTTTGGAGGATATGCTTCGTGCATGTGTTATGGATTTTAGGGTTGCCTGGGATCAGTCCTTGCCACTTGCAGAGTTTGCCTACAACATCATCAACCAATAGAGCATTCAGATGGCTCCTTATGAGGCTCTATATGGGAGACGGTGTCGTTCTCCAGTTGGGTAGTTTGATATGGGAGATATTATGGTATTAGGCATAGATTTGGTTTGATATACCTTGGAGAAGGTCAAGACGATCCAGGATCGGCTTCTTACAGCCTAATCTAGACAAAAATGTTATGCGGATTAGAAGGTTCATGGTGTTACATTCATGGTTGGAGAGAGAGAGTCTTGCTATGGGTTCACTCATGCAGGCTATCATGAGATTCGGGAAGAAGGGCAAGTTGAGCCCTAGGTACATCAGACCTTTTGAGATCCTTGAGAGGATTGGAGAGGTGTCCTACAAGCTTGTTTTGCCACCTAGTTTATCTACGGGTTATTTGATGTTCTATGTCTCTACGCTTCGGAAGTATTGTCGTGATCCATCTCATGTTCTAGATTTCAGCACAGTCCAATTAGACATGGATTCAACTTATATTTAGGAGCATGTGTCTACCTTGGACTGATAAATTCGAAAGTTGAGATTGAAGAATATTGCTTCAATGAAGGTCCAATGGAGGGGTCATTTGGTCGAGGAGGCAACTTGGGAGACGGAGCACGACATGCAAAGTTGTTATCCTCATCTATTCATGACTTCGGGTATGTCCTTATGCACGTTCGAGGAAGAATGCTTGTTTTATGAGGTGGAGAATGTAAAGACCTGATTGGTCTTTTTGTATAATTGCGCCCCGTTACTCTTTATTATGTTTCATACATGTGTGTTTATGTCTTTATTATTTGAAGGGTTAGTTAGTTTCGTTCCAGGAGCCTGGTGTTCACAATTTCAGAAGGTGATTAACTGAAAATGAGAATCTGGTGTGTAGCCGCCTCTGGTGTTGCAATTGTGAACACCAGGATCACAATTCCGAGCTTGACAGAGGGGCCTCAGGTATCGCAATTGCAATGGCTGGCTCGCAATTGCGAAAAAGCTTCATGTAGAGGGTAGTTTGCATTCGTGATATACTAGTCGCATTTACGATGGAGATAGGCTTCGCAAATGCGAAGCCAGAATCACAATTGCAACCTTCTCATACGACTGACAGTGGCCGCATTTGCGAGAAACACTTTGCAATTGCTAGGGTTTCCAATAGTGAACCCATGTCGCAATTGCGATATCTACACCAGTGAAAAGGGTTAGGAGTCGGGGTATATCTTTCATTCTCTCAATTTTGAACCCTAAACTCAATGGAGGAGGTTTGAAGAGGGAATTTTTACCTCCAAACATTGGATAAGTGTTTCTAATTCATTTCTAATCATATTCCATTAACATATATCAGATTTTAACTTCAAAATCATGTGAATCAAAGTAAAATTTTAACTTTGTCAAGTTTTTGAAAAATAAAAAATTGAGTTTTGAGAGATGATTTGGACTCAAATTTTGAAACTAATCATATAATTAAACTCGTGGGGCCATGGGTATTTGGAATCTACTATTGGACACGGATTTTGACCGTCGAGATCCGGGTTGACATTTGTTGACTTTTTGAAAAAAGTATAAAGATCTTATCTTTATCTATTATAATTCATTTCCCTAGCATTATTTGGTGATATTAAGTCAATTTTGGCTGTATTTGAGCCATGTGGAGGCAAATTTTAAGGGAAACTATTTTCGGATGTTGAATTTGCCTAGTTAAGGTAAGTTCCTTTCCTAACTTTGTTTGGGAGAACTACCCCTTAGGATTGGTATTGTTTGGTTCAATTGTGCTAAGTAAAATCCGTGTACGCAAGGTGACGAGTGGGTACACGGGTTGTATGTGGTATTTGACCGGTTTAGGCTACCTAGACTATTTCCTTGCTTTAATTGAAATGCTATATCATGTTCTAAATTCTCCTAGTCAATCTATTCCTACTTGTGTTAGTCTATCCTTAGATGCCTTTAATAATTTACCTAACAATTGTTCTACCTCCTAATTAATAAATTGCTCACATGCTTTAGTTGAACTTATTGCCTCCGTTATTGTTACATGCTATCTTTTCATTGCTGATTATCATTAATTGAAGTTATCGTTCATGGTACCTCTTTCGTTGTTAATTACCATTATTTGACGTTATTGTTCATGTTATCTCTTTCATTATTGATTACTATTATTTGATCTTATTGCTCATGTTATCTCTTTCGTTGTTGATTTCCATTATTTGACGTCATTGTTACAGGTTATCTCTTCTGTTGTGAGTTATTCTTACCTATTATCATGATTATACATTATCTCTCTCAATTTTGAGTTCTTAGTATTGAAGTTGTGAAAGTCGTTATCACGTTGAGGAGAAATTGTTATTGTTGAACTTCTTCCTAGTTATGCATGTTGCATTTGATGTTGTTGTTGATATTCTTGTACCCGTTATGGTGGAGCCATAGGATATTGTTATGAAAATATTGATATCGTTGATTGTTGGCAAATTGTGATATATGGGCACTTGTAATATGAGTTGTTATTGTAATGTGATATTGACGTGCATATAATGGTATAAGGCTTGGGGTTAATGTGCATGCGGCAGTATAAGGTAGGACTTATGCGTGTGTTGCTTGTTGGGAAACTACGTGAATCCATGTGGCGTCATAAGGTGGGCTAAAGTGCATGTAGCGATTTAGGAAAAACTATATTTTTTTCAAAACCTATTTCAAAACCTTCTTGTTGTTGTATATTTTTTTCAAAACCTATTTCAACTATAAGTCTCACACGGCGGAATAAGAAAATATTGTGATTGAGATTGTATATTTTGAATACGAGGCGGTACCTTAGTTATGATTCTTGATTTATACGAGGCGGTACCTCGGTGATGATTCTTAGTGTACACAAGGCGGCACCTCGTTGGGTTATTTTGTTGTTTATCTCATGTTGCAAAGAGCTTTTGATGGAAATGTTCTTATTGTTTCATTCTTCTTTGTTCTAGCCGTTGTTTTCCGTATATGATCATTTTGGTTCTCTTTAGTTGCTTCTTTTACATATTCTCATGTTTAATTTTCGGTATTAGTTCATGTTATTATCTTGTAGTATCATTATTTCTTCGCTTTTCATTATTTACCCTTATTAATTTTCATACCATTTATTTATATCTTAGTAGGTGTCTTAACATGGCCTCGTCACTACTCTACCGAGGTTAGGATTGATACTTACTGGGTACCGTTGTGGTATATGCATACGACACTTATGTATAATTTTTGTGCAGATCCAGCTGTGTCTTCCTCTGCCGGATGCTAGAGTTGATTTGAGCTGCCGCTTGGAGACTTCAAGGTATACTTGGTCCACGCCCGCAGGCCTTGGAGTCACATTCCTTATTTTACTTCTTGTTGCATTTCCTCAAACAATGATGTATTAGATATTCTAGTCCTACTCTGTAAAGCTTATGACTCAGTTCCACCGGTTTAGGGGGTGTTTTGATGAGATTATATTTTTTGTATTGAAAAGTTATATCAGTTATTCAACTTTGTTTTAGTATTTTGATAATTGTTTGTCCAAGTTATTATTATCTGTTAGGCTTATGCTACAGAGGAAAAGTGGGATTGTGATAGAGGACCGAAAAGACTATATGGGAAGGAAGTGCAAAATTAATAAATATGGCGGAATAGCCGAATAAGGTGATGTTACAGGTAAGAGTTCTGATAAAGGTAAAGGATAGGGAGGGGGATCTGGGGGTCGAGTAAAAAGAAGGGGAGAGGGGATTAATTTGTGATAGGTGAAATTCTAGTTAGGGTAAAAATTTATTTACATTTAAAATATATTAAGACATAGCTATATTAATTGAGGGGTATATTTGAGTGCTTTTGGGCTTGGTACGTGCATTAATGCTTCCCTTTAAAATATACCCAAAATCACAGTTTTCACTATAACAAGTATCCAAAAGTTATTGAGGGGTAACGATGATGCAAATTGGATCACGAATTAGTTGAACCTAAATTCACGAATGGATACGATTGTACCATTAGTAGAGGAGTAGTATCTTGAAAGTCGTCTAAGCAGACATGCATGGGACACAATACAATGGTGTTTGAATCTATCGTTTTAGACAAAGTCAGTTAAGAAGTTGAATGACTTCATAATCTCTTAGAATATATTCTATTTTGGCCCAATGACATTAGTCCATATATGCGTACATTGTGATAGTTAAGCGGCCATAGGAAGAGCTAAAATCATTATATAAAAAAAAAGTGTCTTGTCACATACAACAAAGACATAATACCATTAGACTACTACACTCTAGTGAAATTGTCATAATTGATTATGTAAAATCAAAATATAATATGTCAGATTCGCTTATAAAAGTCTTAACTAGAGAACCGGTTGAGAAATCATCGAAGGGAATGAGACTATGGCCGATGACAAGCCAGCATGGCAGTAACTCTACCTAGAAGATCGGAGATCCCAAACTGTAGGTTCAAAGAGATCAAACAAAGTTATGATTGATGGTTCAATATTTTAAAAAAAAATAAAAAAAATTTGGTCCATTCACGTGATGAAGATATTGTTTAGTAACAAGGATAAAAATAGGGCTTTATCGCTTTTAGCCCGCGTCAGAAACTATTTATATTGGTAGCCGAAAATATATAATATTTATATAATTTTTATATATAACTTACAACACACACACATAGAGAGAGACATAGACACACCCACACACACAAAAAAAACACAATGAATGAAACTCCACCTGTGATACAAAGGGTCTTTGACATCGACTGCAAAAATCGGGCCCGTGCTCCACCTTGGTTCTCTCACCGGAAAATCGGGATAGGCATTACCCTCGATTTTATCCCTATACAAATGCATACATAAATATTGCATTTGAATAAACTTTTTCCAAGACACAAGCATCGAAAACGATCTTAGAAAAATTCGCTGTCATTGAGTATGAATAGATGCTCCCATCTTATTCAAAATCTAAAATAATAGATGAGTAGGTCAAAATGTTATTTAACCCCTTTAAATATCTTTTATGTCGACTCTATGACATGTTTTATTAACGGAAAAGGGCATGATATATCCTTCTATTTTGTTTTATTGTTCAATTCTGTCCCACGTTATACTTTCCGTCCAAGTTTATCCCTGCCGTCCATCAAAGTTCTATATTTATCCCTATTTTAACGGCCGGGACACGTAGCACATTTTGAATACGGAAAAGGGCTTGATATATCCCTATACTTTATTTTATTGTTCTATCATATCCCTCATTATACTTTCCGCCCAAGTTTACCCCTGTCGTCTATCAAAGTTCTATATTTGCCCCTATTTTAATGGCCGGGACACGTGGCATATTTTAGGAGAAAGAACCAGTACAAAAATAAAAAAAACTCCAAACCACAGCCTCAAGGTGAAAAAATATAGCAACTGACAAGGAGTAGCTGTATAGGTACCAGTTTGAGAGATTGTCCTCGGGCTGAGGAGTGTCCACATGAGTTCGTTGAGGTGTTTACACAGGCCTGTGGTCCTCTTTTATATTCTGTCGAGAGTTCAGGCGATTGATCAAAAAAAGATTTCCTTCCCTTTCTTTATGATAGAGCAATTGAATGAAGCGGTGCGGGGCCTATAAGATTATGAATAAGCTATTTATTCTCCGTCCTTTTGAATAAAAAAACCTTCGGAATGATGGTAGTAGAGTAGTCGATCTGATCTCGTGCGCGGCCCTAGAACCCATGACTCGCATGCTCGTTTTTCCTCTCTTAATTTTTTTTCCAAACTTCTCTTAAATAAAAACTTTTAATCCATGTAAGAAATTATCTTAGTCTGACAAAGAGATGAGGTTCAAAGACACAAGGTTCTGTCATCTCTTTGCTTGTTGCCACCATTTTTTTCTTTACTTCTATTTTATTACTTCGCATTCCCTTATATTTTTTTCTTCCACTTGTTATCACTGAATGAAATTCCACCTTTGAAAACAAAACTGCTCAAAGTCACCCATAATTCCTTGCATATGTATTTTCTTTCAATCTCATTGATTTAAGAAAAATTGAAATAGGTGTGGCAGATAATTTGAAACTTCAAACGGGCTTGATGGAATTCTTTCTCCGGCGATCTCAAAACAATGATAGGAGGTTGGGTCCAATTTCGAACAGTTCAATGAAGTTGGGGAAGTAATTTCTATGGTTAAAATAAATATTGTAAGATTTCATACATGCCCAAGTACTCAAGACCATTCATGAAGTCACGCCGACGCCGGAAATTGTGTCTTTGAACCTCATCTCTTTGTCAGACTAAGATAATCTCTTACACAGATTAAAAGTTTTTATTTAAAAGAAGTTTGGAAAAAAAAATTAAGAGAGAAAAAACAAGCATGTGGGTCATGCGTTCTAGGGCGATTTGGAGTTTTTTTATTTTTGTACTGGTTCTTTCTCCTAAAATTTGCCACGTGTCCCAGCCGTTAAAATAAGGGGAAGTATAGAACTTTGATGGACGGTAGGGGTAAACTTGGATGGAAAGTATAACAAGGGATAGGATTGAACAATAAAATAAAGTATTGGGATATATTAGGCCCTTTTCCATATTCAAAATATGCTACGTGTCCCGGCCGTTAAAATATGGGCAAATATAGAACTTTGATGGACGGCAGGGGAAAACTTGAACGGAAAGTATAACGGGGGACAAGATTGAACAATAAAATAAGTAAAGGGATATATCATGCCCTTTTCCGTATTATTAATGTCCCGTCTTTAGCATTTTCTTCCTTTTTTCCTTTTTTTTTTTTTTGTACTTATTAGAAAACATTGCTGTCGTATCTATTTTTTTGTTTGTGATATAAATCTATTAAAAGAAGAGAGATTAGGAAGTGTAGTGAAAGTGCAATAATAGAGTGATTGATATGAGATGTGGAAGTTAAGTCCGTGTCAAGCTTGGATGTCCGGGAAATGTCTAATCCCTATCTTTAAAATTACTTTAGACGATCTCTGTTTCATTGGATAAGGTTTTCTCCTCTCTTCAATCTTGTCAAAGCTAAAAGTATATTTAAATTCTAAATAAGTTGAATCAGACTCTATAAATTCTTACATATCATATTTTTCAATTTAAATTAATGAGAGAATACATGAAATATCAATTAAATTTGTCCGAAAAAATTATTTACATATCTAAACTTTACGAACAATATTTTACCCCACTATTCTAAACTTAAGTGAATTTAATACCCCCTTCAGTGATGACCTGACGCAAGACGTGTATTTCACTATGTAGCTGCGCGTGAACGCAAAAAAAAAATAACTTAAAATTAATTTAATGGTCCAGGTGTCACTTTTCAATAGGATAATTAACTTAATATTAATTTTTTCTCTTTCCTTATTCATTTTTCTTTTCTTTTTCATTTCTTCTTTCTCTTTCTTCGTTCATTATCCATACCCTTTTAAAAAACGAAAATATTATGTTAAAAAACAAAAAAAAAACAAAAAAAAAACTGTTTTTACAAAAAGAAAATCTTTAAATAAAAAACTGAAAAACTGGAAAAAAAAATATTTTTCAAAAAACGAAAATATTTTGTTGGAAATATTTTTTTCAGTTTTTAAAAAACGAAAATAATTTGTTAAAACTAATTTTTTTTTTCCGTTTTTTAGTTTTTTAAAAGAATTTTATTTTGTAAAAACTGGAAAAATAAATTTGTAAAAACAGAAAAAAAAAATATTTTTTGTTTTTTAACATAATATTTTCGTTTTTAAAAAATTAAAATTAAAAAAAAACTGAAAAAAGAAAAGAAAATAGGGATCTTAATGCGCGTGTAAACACAGCCACCACAAGACTTGTTCAGTATTTGGAATGGGGTATTAAATTCACTTAAGTTTAGAATAGTGGGATAAAAGGTCGCTCGTAAAGTTTAGGTGTGTAAATAATTTTTTCGTAAAAGTTTAATGGGTACTTTGTGCATTTTCTCTAAATTAATCTAAGATTAACTTTGTACCAAAAAATTAAATTTTTTATTTTTTTTAAAATATTTTCTATTGATATAATATTTTGTAATATGGCTAAAAGATTGGTAGAAATTATAGGAGATAAAGACACTGTTATCATTTTTTATATGTCATTAAATAAGATAAGATCTATCGGACGAAAGTCGTGGTCTTTTCTACATCCAATAATCTATTAATGTTACATGATAATCATTCCTCGAATTTCACCTTCAGAGTTCTTTGATATATATTTTTTCTTGGGTTCTTTTAGATATTTTATTATGTTGCTTTCTACTGGTGTAAATAAATCAGTTTAAAAGAATCTTTGGCCTTGCGTTTGCGAGATCAAATGCAAATCTTTTTGTCAATTTTTTTTATTTTTAAATTTGAGGTATTTGGCGAAGACAAAATATTCTTTTGCACAGAAGAAGCATAAGCAGTTTTTTTCTTTTGAGAAGAACTTATAAAATCTAGTTTCTTCCAAGAAGTAAAAATTTTTTTTTTTAGCAAACTTCATTTATAGCCCATAGGGCAAAACAAATAGCATCCAGTAGCCCACAAATTGACCCATACAAGTCATAGCCTAAAAATAATGACAACTGCTAGCCAGAAACTTCACTGATCGAATTTCCTTGCCGAAAAGTCCTAGAACATGCCTGATTTAAGAAGATCTGGACTTTTACTCGTTAAAACAACCGCAAAACGCCGAAAAATCCTAGAACCGGCCATATCTAAGAAGATCTAGACTTTAAATCAACATCAAAACAAAAGAAATAGAGATGAAAAAGGAGAGGAATGGCGTATCAATATGAAGCCTAGTAAAAATCAAGAATCCCCGACCAAGAAAAAGGAAGCAAAGTGACTGATGCAATTTCTTTTAAAGTTAATTTGGTCATCATTCGAAATTTTAACACTAAAAATAAAGATTAAAAAGGTCCAATCATGTTCGTACATCACAGAAGAGTACATTAGACCTCTGACTTTTAGAAATTTTGAGCTATTTAAGTAATTTCAGCAAAGTGGCACTGTTGGAAAGAAAATATACAGTATCTGTCAATTGCAAGTAATTCCAATTCACTGATACTTTTGTCTGGTGCTTTCTCGTCTTAAACATTCAGTGATTAAAATTGAATCGTATTGATATTGGTAACTTGCTGAAGTTCAACCTATATGTTTTGTCGATTCCTTAAGCCTTGAAGTCTTGAAGGCACAAGTCATTTGTTCTCACTAGGCTTCATATTTTGTTTAATTGCAGATATGAGCTTCAAGAGTTGTAGATAATATTCTGAAAATTATTGGCTAAAAATTTAAAACTCCGGCGTCTTGTTACCATTTTCGGCAACTGTGAGGCCATGGACGCCGGTGGTGGGTTTCTCAATGAGAGGAAGAACAGAGGAGATGACTATGAAAAAAGTTGAAATATCTACTATATTGACTGGTATTATACAAAATTGACTGTCACCATACAAAAAATATACAAAATAGATGTAACTATACAAATATATACAAATAGATGTAACTATACAAAAAATATATAAAATAGACTGTCACTATACAAAAAATATACAAAATAGATGTTACTATACAAAATATATACAAAAAAGATTGTCATTATACAAAAATACATGATACACTTAAAATATATACAATTTTGATACATTGTTTAGACAGATTATACATTCACGATACAAAATATATTTGGGGTACACAAATATATACACTTTAGATACACAAGCACAGTTGAGATAGGCTCAATATACACTGTCGAACTTAGGATACAATATTTATACATTGTAAAAAAGGTTTGCTCCGTCGCGCCAGGTAGGGGTCAAACCTACGACCTTCAACTTAGGAAACAAGCGCCCTATCCACTGAGCTACAGGCACTTGTGTTGTCATATCCATTCCTTTCGGCTACTATATCCAATATGTTTGGGCCGAAAGACTACTTTTTGAAAGTGGTACAAGACATGGGTTATTAAAATTTTGAGGGGCTATAGTGGGTTATTTTCTCTCTTTTTTTTCCGTCCTTTGTTTCTTCTTTTGTCTTTGTTCTTTTTATCTCTTGTTCTTCTTCGAAAAATATAACCATATGTGAGTAACCTTACTTATTATTTCATGATACATTTTCTATAAAGAATAATTTATGGTGTAATATTTTAATATATTTGAATAGTTATACCTTATACTCATATTATTAATTATTATAATTATATTTTAGTGTACTTATAATATTTAATATTTATATTCTTACTTTAAGTTTTATATTTTACTTAAGTAAATCAAAATATAATTAAATTCTTTATTTAAATAATAATAATCATAAGTTGCGCCTCGGCATTGTTCTTTTTCGTAATTTTACACACAAAAATACTTTTCTGACAAGATTGGTCAGATTTAATTTGATAATTAAGTATTACAAATACTACTTCTCAGATAAGCAAGTTTTAACAACTTCACCAAACGAGCTCAAAGAATTGTTTCTGATAATTCCTATGTGAATAAATCTTCAGGAAACAAGACCTTCTAATAGCCCGTTGGCCAAGTTGCAAAAAACAGCTTATTTTGAGAAGTGTTTTTTTTTTTTCAAAAGTGCTTTTCTCAAAATTATTTTTGGTGAGAAGCAGTTTGTGTTTGGCTAATTAGTTTGGAAAGCACTTCTGTGCAACAATTAGTGTTTGGTTAAACTTTAAAAAACTGACACTAAGTATATTTTTCTCAAAAGTACTTCTCAAAAAAGTATTTTTTGGAGAGAAGCTATTTTTTTTTTGCTTCTCTAAAACTGCTTCTGCTTCTCGTCAAAATCACTTTTTTTTTTCTTCCTAAAATTTGGCCAAACACCTCAATTTTTGGTCAAAAATATTTTTGACAAAAAAAAAATATCTTTGGCCAAAAATAAACTTGGCCGAACAGGCTATAAGGCACCGAAGGGACGATGCCAGCCCAAGAGATACCAACGGCTACAAATTAAAATTGAGTTCGTGAAATATGATAAATAAAAACGAAAAAATTGAGTTCGTGAAATATGATAAATAAAAACGAACCACCAACATCGTTGGATGGAGTGAAAAGTATTCTTTTAGATTTTACTAGAGTTCTTGGAATTCGAGCCATGTGCAAGAAGTTATCTCAGCAAAATATCTTAAAACACATTTAAATTTGGCTCAGATTATTAGTTTTCTTCCTGAAATATGCTCGATCTTAATTACCCCCTTCAACTTTGACTTTTTGAGAGCCATTAACCCCCTAGACACTGATGTGGCAAAAAGTATGGGTGCACTCGCCTGCCACATGAATTTTTCTGTCTATATGGCATTTTTTTTGTAAATAATTTTTTTTTACCTTTTTAAGAATTTTACTTTTTTAGATAATTTTTTCGAATAAAATTTATAATAAAACTTGGATATAACTACATTATTTAGGCTAAATATTTTTATTTGACCAAAACTAATAAAGTTTTAGTTAATCTTTTGTTGAATTTGATCTGACAATAAATATTTATACAATTTAAATAAATATTCAAAGCATCTAATAAGTTGTAAAAAATACACAGTTGTAATAAATAGTCATTGCATCAAAAGAAGAAATAAAAAGAATGTACAATTACACTTGTAATTAATTGCAATTGTACACTCTTTTTTATTTTTTTTTTATGCAATGACTATTTATTACAACTATGTATTTTTACTTTTTTAGGTAAAATCTGTAATATATATATATATATATATATATATATATATATATATATATATATATATATATATATATATATATATATATATATATATATATAT
>MU691501.1:0-50523 GCA_026770625.1 Nicotiana glauca
TTGGAACTCCATTGTGAATTCAACTGGTCCTATTGTCAGTTCTAACACGATGTCCCCGACCGTGTCCTTTCCTCCTCCATCAAATCCTCGCACGCAGATGCTATTCTTCTAGATTCTCTCACTGTCCACTTTTAATTTTTCCAAGGTGGAGAGAGAGCAAATGTTTGCGCTAGACCCGTTGTCAATCAATACTCAAGTAACCACAGAGTCTTCACACTTCACTGTGAGGTAAAGTGCCCTATTATGCTCAGTACCCTCCAAAGGCAACTCATCATCGGAAAATGTAACCCTGTTGACCTCAAAAATCTTGTTCGCTATCTTCTCCAGATGATTTACAGAGATCTTATTCGGAATATGGGCTTCATTTAGAGTCTTCATCAATGCCCGGCGATGCTCGTCCGAATGAATCAATAGAGACAGCAATGAAATCTGCGCCGGAGTTTTCCTCAGTTATTCTACAATAGAATAATCTTGCGCCTTCATCTTCTTTAAGAATTCTTCAGCCTCTTCTTCAGTTACGTCCCTCTTTACTGGTGCTGGATTATCTTTGGCTGCTTTAACCTTTCTCAACTCTTCAGGGGCAAAGCATCTCCCTGAACGAGTCAATCCATGGGTTTCACAAACTTCTTCTTTAACTTCCTTCTCCTTATACGTCACAGACACTCGGTCATAGTTCCATGGGATGGCCTTTTCACTAATCACTGGTAACTGAGTCACCGGTTTGATGATGACCGGCTCTGTGCGAGCGCCCTTTACAATCACAACAGGCTTGACAACTGCTCCTGGTACTTTAACCGGTTCCTGTTTTACTGCCATCGCTGGTTTGCTGACTGTCTGTTCTAATGTGACCAATGCCTTTTCACAGATTAATTTCTCATTTGCTTTGTTCTCACTGGCCCTGATCATCATTACAGTCTGTGAAGGCTTCTTGTACTCCCCTTTTTGCACTAACTCGATCATATGAGTCTCATGATGGGTGGGTAATGGATTCTAAGTGATGTTAGGTGTCTTTGGAGCCTGTACTTCAATTCGGCATATATCAATGAGCTCCTGGATGGCCATTTTCAAATGCCAGCATTTCTCTGTATCATGTCCCAGAGCACCTGAGCAATACTCGTAGTTCACCGAATGGTCCAGGTTTCTTGGGGGAGGATTTGGTATTTTGGGTTCAATCGGACTTAACATGCCCAATTGTCTAAATCTGTGGTCTAAGCTGGTGTAAGATTCTCCCAATGGTGTGAAAGTTTTCTTCTTCTGCAGCCTGTCATTCTTGGAAGCAAGGTTGGGTCGAAAACCAGATCCGTTGGGGTTTTTGTAGGCTCTTGGAGGTGGATAGGCGTTTTGAGTATGGTAGGTATTTTGTGGGGTGGATGCACGCCATGGCGTCTGAGGTTGAGGTATGTTTGGGCATGGTGGACGGAGAAGTGGGGGACTGGAGGTGGATAGTAGTGTTGTGGCGGGCCATATGGGTTGTGTGGGTAGGTTTGGGGATGGGGGCGTGGTTGGTGGTAATATAGTAATGGACCCCTGGACCAAGCTATTGATTCTATTACTGTAACATCTTCCTTTTTCTTATTTCCCAACGCTCCTCCAGTGCCACTCTGGATGGCCTGGGTAGTTGCTTTAATCACTGAATAACTCATAATTTTGTTAGTCTTGAGACCCTCTTCCACCATACTTCCCATTTTTACTACCTCATTAAAAGTTTTCCCAACTGCTGAAACTAGATGACCATAATAAATAGGCTCCAAAGCCTGCAGAAAATAGTCGACCATTTTGCCTTCCTTCATTGGAGGATCAACTCTGGCGGCCTGTTCTCTCCACCGAAAACCATACTCTCTGAAGCTTTCCCCTGGCTTTTTCTCAATTTTGGTCAATGACAGCCGGTCCGAAACAATCTCTAAGTTGTACTAAAAATGGCCTGCGAATGCCTGGGTCAAATCATCCCAGGTGTACCATCGAGCGTGATCTTGCAGTGTGTACCATTCCAAAGCAGCACCACTGAGACTTTGACTAAAGTATGCCATTAATAACTCAACCCTTCCCCCAGAGCCTCTCATCTTGCTGCAAAATCCCCGAAAATAGGCTACTGGGTCACCATGTCCATCATAAAGATCAAACTTTGGTAACTTGAATCCCGCAGGCAATTGGACGTCAGGAAACAAGCACAAGTCCTTGTAAGCGACACTCACCTGTCCTCCTAGACCTTGCATATTTCTGAACGGTTGTTCCAAGCTTTTCACCTTTTGTATCATTTCTTCCTGCTCAGGGTTTTTAGGAGGCTTCTCTTCTTCAGCGGAGATATCAAGACGGGGAGTGTAAGGATATGGTTCTGGTGGTTTGAAGGTGGGTTCCGGTGGGTAATAGTGGGTTTCCTGAGTTTGAAACAGGGGTTCACTAGAAGATCTCTGTAATATGGTGGGTGGAGGAGCCACAAACACGGGAGTGGTTGGAGGTGGAGGGCATGTGATTTGTTTGGGTGGTGGAGGTGGTGGTGTTTGGGAAGTAGTCGCGTAGTATTGCTGGTAAGCAGGGTAGGCCGGAGAGGAATTAACTGTAAGAGGATCTTATGGCTGAGCTAATGGTGGAATATAGGCAGGGTTAGCAGGGTAAGCTGGTAGTGGGTGTCCCTTTGCCCAATCCTGGTACATTTCGGCCATCTGTTGCTTCAATTTATACATCTCTTCTTTCATGGCATTGACATCCACAACTTCTTCCTCCCTGGACGGGTCGACGATGCTTGCTTCTAACTTTTGGTTGACCATCTTTGACTTATCTTTAGAGTGGGTGTTGTATGGGTGGGTTTCCAGAATGCCAGTCAACTAAACCACCTGTATGGACTCATCATCAACAACAACGTTGTTAGTGGTTAGGGCATTAACAAATAGATAACCGCACATTTGGGGCATGAATGCACCTAGGCAGTTAACGGTTTCTATTATGCATTTGCTCGACCGCTTGCATCATCCCGGCTTTATTTATTTTCGACCGTGATGTCTTTCTTTTATTCTTGCCTTTGTTTCTTTGTTTTTGCTTTGCCATTGTCTCTTTGTTGTGGATTGTCTTCTCTTCTTGTTTCTCTCTCGTTTTTTCTTTGTTTTTCCGCTCCTTTTTTTCTCTCTCTTTTTTTTTCTTTTTGGCTTTTTATTCTAATTGTATTTTCTCTTTTCATATGGCTATGGTCGGATCCTATGGAGATTGCCTGCGCCTCGTGCCCATGCCCGAATCAGATCAAATGCAACAAATGTAAAATGTGGACCACATATTTTTGGAATTTTCAATTTTAATAATAGCAAACATTTCAATTACAAGGACTCGAGACTGACGCATGAAGACAACTAACAGACTCTAACCGACAAGACGGGCTACAAACTCCATCAACAATTATTCTACTTTAAAAATGAAAGTGCAGATTGACTTGAAAAGAAAGTACAGACTCAGATAACTGACAGATTCTAGTGAAAGAAAATACATACTCTAATAACGGTCACGAATACATTAAAGCTCCTGGTGCCTGCGGGACATCGTTCGGTCTCACCGCGGGCCTATGTGCAAGTTCCCCTTAGAGTCTGTCCAGGTCACTCATTATCTGTTTCACAAATATCATCACTGAGGTAAAGAAGGTAGTCTGAGTCATGTTCTCGCACATTTAGCATTTTCTGGTGATGTAATGAGCAATAGCTAGGATTCTTTCTCTGATTATGCCTTTTTCCTGAAGCAGTCGCTCTATTTGTTCGGCCCTGGCTTCCAAAGTCTACTAATTTTGCTCCTGGAGTTGTTGCAGGTCCATTTCTAATTGTGCTATTGCTGTATAACAGTGCTCCCTCTCAACCTTGAACTCTTTTGCCTGTTTGATCATTTTGTTTTCTGTGGTGATGACCCTTTTCTTTTATCCTACGACCTCATTATCATATTCTTCCCTTAGGGCTCGTTCCTCTGCGTTTTTAGCCAACTGCTTTTGAACCCCTGCTAATTCTTTTTCCGCTTTGTTGAGGTCAAAACTGCAGTCATCCACTTTTTGCCATAGGCTTTCTATAAGTTTTGCGTCCTTGGCGCTCCTGACGGGATTTTCGGCAGCCATTTTCATTTTTTGGATTTGGGCTCGTAAGGCCTCATTCTCCTTAGCCAATCTCTTTTTCTCTCCCTCGTCGGCCGCAGCTTGTACGCTATTTTCAAACTTAAGGTCTTGGACCCGCTTTTCCAATTCTCCTATTTTGGCTCTGTATTCATTTTCTTTGGCTAACCAGGCCCACTACTCTTGCGACGAATCAGCAAACTCCTGGAGGTGAGGCCTTTTGGCCAGCCTTCCGAATGCAACGTCCCTTCTATACCAAGCCTGATAATCAGGTGACACTTCTCCTTTGGCTCGATCCCGGACGCAAGTATTTGCCACCAAATATTGACATTCGCTCCAAACCTGGTGGACCTTTGCTTCAGAAAATTGGCCGTCGGGACCAATCTCGACCACTTGTAAACTAAGATCATCGCTTTTGGGCACTATTTGGCATCTCCCGAGTTGTCTCAGTACCCGGTACGGGGCGTAAGGCTGAATGCTTCTAAGACCCATTAAGAGGAAATGCGGCCTTGTTGTTGGCATATATATGATTTCATCAATGGGCAACCATCCAAATGTCCATTCTATTTGACTAGCAGTGAGGGACCGAAAGTATGTTTTCCAACCCGTGAATCCTTCTGGCAGATTGACCCCTTTAATCCTCGTGTAAAATTATTCTATGCAGGTTTTCTCTGGAGACCCGTAGCTCAAAAACTGAGGACGATAGCACAAATGCTTGGTCATCCACATCTATAACAGTAGATTGCATCCCTCGAAGAAGTCTTCCCCGGCCTTGTAGGCTGTAAGAGCACGGAAGATGTCGGCTAATATCATAGGTGCCAGGGTGCTTTTGGCTTGAGTCATTAAAGTGCTAACGACCCCCGCAATTTTTATGTCGATGTTACCATCCTTCCTTGGGAAGACTAGAAGTCCCAAAAAGACCACCATGAAAGTGACACGCCTATGCTCCTCCCATTTTTGGCGGTTTCCATTACTACATATCTTGCTTTCCGAACCCCCCGATGTGGCCATATCTATGGTATATGAAGTGTGGGTTGCAAAAGCCATTTGCCAGATCTGCGTTGTGAACCATCCTACGTATCTTCAGAGAGTCTAAAAATCTGTGCACGGCTACAGTTCTTGGGGAAACAAAGTATTTGTGCCTTAAAGGAACCTCATCTTTTCCGATGCACTTCAAGCTAAACTTATGAAATTTCTTCCAAAATGCTAACTTCCACAATAGGCGCCAAAACGTTCCCGGGTCATCCAAGACCCGATCCGGTCATATGCCCAAGTCCGAAATCATCATACAAACTGCTGGAACCTTCAGATCCCGATTTCGAGGTCGTTTACTACGCCCAAGTCCAAAATCATCATACGAACTGCTGGAACCTTCAGATCCCGATTCCGAGGTCGTTTACTCAAAAATCTCGTCCTAGTTAATTCTTTCAACTTTAGGCTTCCGAAATGAGAATTCTCTTTCCAAATCAACTCCGAACTTCCCGAAATTCAATTCCGACCATGCCTACAAGTCATAACACCTGAAATGAAGCTGCTCATGGCCTCAAACTGTTGAACAACGCGCTAGGGCTCAAAATGACCGGTCAGGTCGTTACATTCTCTCCCACTTAAACATACGTTCATCCTCGAACGTGCTGAGAACTACACTGAAGTAATCTAAAATCACTGTTTAACACCTCATGCAACTTCCTGTGCTACTACAACTCAGTTGAGCACATTAGATCGATCAATTCTGAAGATATTTCCTTTTATTGAAGCAAATAAGCCTTAGAGTCCAATTCCAACATCCAAAATTCTATGTTAGGCCTGTTTCCAGCATATGCTCACCATATCAACATCTACACGCAGCATCAAAACATGACTGCACACCTTATCTGAATTTACTCCTTGCACCATTTACTCATAGGACCACAATAACATTCTATGATCAATTTAATCGAAATTCCACAAATTTGATGCTCACATTGCGCCTCATGACCTACATAGGTCTTACTCTAATTCTTAAAATACCGCCATGACGGAAGAGATGTGTAGAAATTCATAACCGACTGCCAAATCAACAAATCATCGGGTCTATACTCCCGGCAAGAACCATCACCTCATTTTGAACCAAATAATGGTCTTAGCTCCTTAATATACTTCATATAGTCAGATTGCACTGATCCTAAATCCAATGATCCCGTCTCACCCAGTATGAACTGCACAGGCAATAAACGACCTCAGACAAAATCAAAAGTTTCATATGATGCCAGAATGTGCCAATAGGCTACCATAACAAACTCGATACAAAGGAAAGAAAAATTTGAGAAGGAAATTCAATTACACCGCTCGCGAATCATACATGCGACGCGGTCAACTTATTCAAACAAACACCCCGCTCGTGAATCATACATGCAACGTGGGCATACAGCTAATATGAGCTTTCCTCACAGAAATAGGAAATCAAACACATAAAAATGGATACGGGGAACTGTACTCAGCATCACACTGTTGCGGCGTGCAATCCGATCCAAACAACATAACCATGATGGCGTACCACCCGATCTACCCATAAAACTCGCATAAGAAGATACACAACGAGCCAGATTGCTCCTTTCAATAAAATACCGAATATCGGTCACAGGCATACTAAGTGCATAGTACCTTTTCCCTGGGGAGACATATAGCGCTATAAGCTACAAACTCAAGCACAACTGAGGTGCAATATACGATTTGAATCTCAAGAGCTATCCTGCTCATATAACATCATCCCTACATGGAACCTCAACATATAAGAAATTCACCAAGCCGTCTCACAACTCATACGGCATAAAATATCATTACATGAAATGGATGATGATGGAATAACACCCTGACTACTCTTCCATAAGGAGCGCTTTATTTAAATGAACACATCTGGCCTGATATAGAGCCCACATTTACATTTAAATCCATCCACCGACCTCAAGTCGATCTTGATCATACCAAACTAGGCTAATAACCCTTCAAAGGTGCATACTAATTTCCCTTTTCTCATAACACACAAGAACAACTATCACAATTGGAGTAATCCCCCACAGTCCACATCACAATAAATCGAGTGCCCTCCCAGCATCAAATTTTCAATTTAACGACACCATCATAACCTTCATACTTGGTTTACATCTTTAATCAATCAAGTGACTACATGCCACACTTATATAATACTTCCATGGGACACACTCCCACAACCTACCATAACACTAACTGGGTCGTACCTCCAAACCACCGGTCGCACTAACGCTGAAAAGAGATCAAGAATCATTAACCAGGATGCAAAGCCCTTTTTACAAAACACCGATCTCAGGTGACGCTGAAGACAATACCAACTTGCCTTAAACATCGAAACTCATTCCCTGCTCATCCGAGCTCGTGACATCCTTGTCAACACCGAACCGTTACCTTGATCTTCACTTCAAATTCCATACCACTCACTGCACCCAACATGCCAACATACGATAGAACACGATCTTCATCATAACTCCGGAACCATTAATGGACTAACACTTCATCATATAAAAGCTTTCCACTTAAGTCACTTCAGGCGAACCATAGAAATACACAGGTGAATTCTCATAACCGTAGAAATATACAAATCTCTAAGTAGTGGTCTAAGCCACCATAGCCCTTCCGGGGCCTACCTCTATATTACATGTCACAACAGTGGAATACTTTTTGAATAACACCAACTACGGCGACCGATAAGCCTCGCACATACCATCACAATTTACTTGCATAACTTGATCACGTTGAAAGAGCTGATCACTACCAGCAACATACCAATTTGACTATGGCTAACCAATCCATCTTCTTCCAATTTGTCCTTGATTGCCATAGAATCAATGATAACTCCATGAAATACTTAACACACTCTATCTGCACTCATCCCAAATGACCCTGAATCACGAGACCATGCTGTCTCAAATCCCACGAACGATTTTGTACCTCCCAATTGCTACATCGCAAGCCAAAACATCATAGAACATTCTATGCATCTTATCATAGATTGCTATCAAATTTGATTCTTAACCATACCTATAGGCTCGAAATCATTAGGCATCACACTTTAACTTTGAATTCACTAGGACCGTTGTTGAGATCCACCCACTTTGACTTGGCCCCGAATATAATCAACTCCATAAGTCTTCTATCACATGAATACCCTATTGGTGAAGCACTGGAAGAATCACTTCCCTTGGAAACCTCATCTATACAATGCACAAATCTTGAATTCTTTCCAAATTTGAACATGAGCCAATAAGGATAACCATAGCACGCCTTTAACAATTACCTGCTCAATTTACCACTTATGGTCTTTTACCATAGCTGAAATAGCCCATCAATATGCTAATAACCAGAAACATCGCAAGTAGTTAACCATGCAATCCAATCATAGGCGGTGGGACTCTTCTACTTAGCTTGAAGACATTATTACAAAACTCTAGAATTCACCAGGATTCTTTATCTCTTATTAACGTAACCTTGTGCAATCAACCGCCAAAATTCTCGAAATCTTACTATAAAACCCCTTTTTATACTCTGAATCATCAACTACATTCGCATGACCGATCTCTTTGCTGTATAAACAATAGAAGTCTTTGCAGAAGCCTCGCCAACCATGCGACCGCTAACTTGCTCACAGGGAATGACCGATCTCTTTGCTGTTCAACTACTCTCACATGTCTTTCCTCATCCTTTGCTGCTCAGCTGCCGCCTTAAATAAAATCTATCTTCGTAGCACTTGAACCCACAATTACTGCTAACTTTACACCTTTTGGAAGATCATCTTTCTCATACCGTCGACATTAGAAACACTGATTCAACCCTGAACTACCGCACCCTGCGATATCTGAGAGTCGCGCTTCCGATACTATTTCATAATAGCTTGCCCCAAAGGTGAATTGCAGAAGATCATAACACCGACGAACTTAACACATACAATTGAGGACGGTGATACCACGTCGTAGATAAGGATTACACCACCCTTGAAAACACCCAGCCTCGCTACTCCATTAACCTAAATCTGAACATTCATAGGCCAATTGTTTTTCTCTTGCCGGGAATAATTACCGAATCTCTAGATCATGTACTGAGTAAACCTCCCTTCAAGTCATTCACTGCCACGACACATAGGCAAACATCCTACCATCATATCATTAGTGTGGAACAATCGTTCATAACCATCATGGCAACAAGTGCCTAGCCTCAAAGCTCTCAGAAGTATCGCTACTAGGCTGAAATAATAAAATATCCTTCTACAAAGCGACAATAATAATTCAATCAGCTATACCGGGAGAAACATCCCATATCACATCTGTAGTCCTATTATGGTTCTTCGATTCTTGATTAATAACAAGCGGTTTGCGTCGTGTAAGGTTGAGTAGGAATGAATAAAAGGCATACGCATCCAAGGATCAAATCGCACGATAAGGAATCAAGAAGGGAAGTAATCCTAACAGTGCTACAACCTCCCGAGGATAAGTACAGACGTCTCCGTACCGATCCGCGAGACTCTACTAGACTTGCTCATGACTCGTGAGACCCTAGGAACCTAGTGCTCTGATACCATGTTGTCACGACCCAAAATCCATTAAGGATCATGGTGGCACCAGACATTGCTGTTGGGCGAGCCAACCAAATTACTTGATGAAGTTCTCATTTTAACAATCTTGAAAACTAAGATTTTCCTTCAATTTCATAAATAAAAGATAGCCGCTTCAATTCAAACTAAATGATAAGCAATTAATACAAAATATTTCAAAACCATCCCAGAACCCGGTGTCACAAGTGCATGAGCATTTACTAAGAAGGAAATAAAATACAGCATCTATCCGGAATACAGTGGACAAAAAGCAAATATAATATATTGGAAGGGACTATACTAGTTGTGGGCCACCTCAAATAATGCAACTCACCTAGTCCCAATATCATCCATGCTGCTATGCCCAGTAGGCCACTAATAACGCATGGGCATGTGAGTTGTGCTTCGAGAATGCGAGGGCATTTCTGAGTTCGCGAAGAAGGGCGGACCTGGGCTGGGCAGAATGTTTAAAAACAGGGTTTGAGTTCATTTCACCCATTCTTCACTCGGCTTGGGCGATTTTTGGAGCTTTTGAAGAGGGGGCTTCGTTATATATCATGAGGTAAGTGATTTCTTCTAGTTATGGTTTAAAAATACATGGTTTATACATAGAATTAAGCATGAAAATTAGTATAAATTTGAGGTTTTGCTGGAAACCTAGAAATTGACATTTCTTGGAATTTGGCCACGATTTTGAGTATGAAATTGTCACGACCCTAACCCCGAACCTGGTCGTGATGGCGTCTCTCATAAAGACAAGGCCAACCATACCAATATAGCATACCTCTTTAAGTAGTTAATTACTATAAAACAGTTTTAAAACATGATTTAATAGCAATAATTTCACGAAAACATAGATAATATTAGTAGAAGCATCCCGACACAGCCCAAACCAGGGTGTCACAAGTTATGAGCAACTAATGAATCCTGATACAAGTCTACTAAATACGAAATCCAAAAAATATAATAGTTCGTAGAACATGGAAATAATAAGATAAGGGAGGCACGGGGGCTGCAAATGCCAACAGCTACCTCGTAGTCTCCGAAACATCGCCTGGACTGGGAGGATCAACACTCAAGAGCGAAATCTGCTATGCCTGAATCTGCACACACGGTGTAGGGAGTAATGTGAGTACTCCGACCCAGTAGGTAATAATTATAAATAATGGCTGAAAGCAAGAAAACACGTAAAAGCACAAAGCATTCTATATCAAAGGAGTAAAATCACTTAAAGTAGTAAATCAGTGAAGAAATCAAGTAAAATCCATTTCTAACAAGTAAAACAGGTAATTTGGCAGGTAAATAACAAATAGAATTCCGCCCCTCGAGCACAGTATCAATTTCTTAGAACAGTATCAGCCCCTCGGGCTCACTCTCAGAACAATATCAGCCCCTCGGGCTCACTCTCAGATCACAATGGGTTCCCGCGCTCACTGTGGGTGTGCAAACTCCGGAGGGGCACCTTACTGCCCAAGCGCCATATCAACCACCTCGTGGCATCAACTCTTGGCTCTCGACCTCACATCATTCAAGACACCTCGTGGTGTATAAATGTATCTCAGGCCCTCGGCCTCATATCACTCAGTATATCCTCACATCTGGCCCTTGGCCGCACTCAGTCCGAAAACCATTACTAGCCCCTCGGGCATTAGTAAAATAATAGTTCCCAGCCTAAAATATCATTTAGAAATATCAATTAAGTCTCAAAACTTAGTAAAAGTAGCTGAGTTGTAAAATAGTGGAAAACAACATGACTGAGTTCAAGTAATAAGTCAATACAGCGAGGAAATAGTGATAAAAATCCCCGAAGGGTTCAAATAGTTGGCACGAAGCCCAAATATGGAAATCAGCCCAAATTATGATGATAACAAATAAGTTTCAGTTAAACACGCGGTAAAATCATCTATCGGGACGGACCAAGTCACAATCCCCAATAGTAAATGACCCCGCGCTCATCATCAAGCGCGTGTCTCACCTCAATATAGCACTACGATGTGCAATCCGGGGTTTCAAACCCTCAGGAGATCATTTACAATTATTACTAACCTCGAACCGGCTACAACTCTAGTTCGTGATGCCTTTGCCCCTCAAATCGGCCTCCACGCGCCTCGAACCTATCCAAAATAAGAACGAATACGTCACAATATGCTAAGGGAACAAAGCCTAAGCGAAAACAATCGAAAAATATCAAAAATTCCGAAATTAGCAAAACTCGAGCCCCGGGCCCACTTCTTGAAACTCAAAATTTTTTGCATCAACGGGTTCCTTATCTCCTAACGAGTTCATACATACCAAAATTTCTCAAATCCGACCCCAAATGGTCGTTCAAATCCCAATTCAAAAGTTCAAAATCCCAAGCCCTAGTTTCTTCCATTTTTTAGCTTAAGTTCCATGAATTTCTAGGTTGATTTCACAATGGAATCACATTTTGGGTTAAAAAAATCTTACCTCCAATCGATTCTCCTTGAATTCCTCTTGAATCTCCCTCAAAAAGCTCTCAAAATGATTGACTATGGAGGAAAAATGACTCAAAATCGCGGATGAAATAACTGATAAACTTTCTGCCCAGTTATGATCTTCCTTCATCGCGTTCGCGATCTTAGCCTCGTGATCGCAAAGCACATTTTTGTTTTATCCAAAATTAACCTTACGCGAACGCGATTCATCTCTGTGAACGTGATGCTTCAGGCTTTACACTTACGCGTCCCCTTACACGCAAACTAGAAGAACGATTTCCACTGGACCCCAAATCCTTATACGCGAACGCGAAGCACAAACTCTTAGCCTTCCGCGAACGCGAGCCTTCAAATGCGAACGGGAAGGCTTAAATTCCTGCCTTCCAAATTCCTTCTACGCGATCGTGACTCACCCTACGCGAACAAGAAGGGTTAATTTCTGCGAACTCCCAAAATTTGCAACTTTTAAACTTCAAAAATGGTCCGATTGACCACCCGAAACTCACCCGAGGCCCCCGGGACCTCAACTAAAAGTACCAACACATCCTAAAACCTCATTCGAACTTGTTCCAATCATCAAAACACCTCAAACAACACCAAATCCACCAATTCACATCGAATTCAAGCCTAAGTCTTCGAAAAACTTTCGAAACACGCTTTTGATAAAAAACCCAACCAAACCACGTCCGAATGACCTGAAATTTTGCACACACATCCCATATGACATAACAAAGCTACAGCAACTCTCAGAAATCCATTCCGACCCACGGATCAAAATCTCACATATCAACCGGAATTCGCCAAAAATACTAATTTCGCCAATTCAAGCCTAATTCTACACCGAACCTCCAAAACCAATTCCGATCACACTCCCAAGTCATAAATCACCCCCCGGAGCTAACCAAACCATCGAAACTCACATCCAAGCCTTCTAACGCATAAGTCAACATCTGGTTGTCTTTTTCAACTTAAACCTTCTTAAAAGAGACTAAGTGTCTCATTTCTTTCCAAATCCACTTCGAACACAAACTAACCAACTTGATCACAATAAACACGAATAAAAAATCATAAAGAAGAAGAAATGGGGGAAATAGAGTAGTAACTCATGAGACGACTGGCCGGGTCGTCACATCTGCCCCAACTTAAACAAACGTTCGTACTCGAACGAGTCAAGAAATATATCTGAAGCCTCAAATAGGTGAGGATATCTACTCCGCATCTCCCGCTCGGTCTCCCAGGTAGCCTCCTCAACGGGCTGGCCTCTCCACTGCACCTTCACTGAAGCTACATCCTTTGACCTCAACTTCTGAACCTGACGCTCCAAAATGGTTGCTGGCTCTACATCATAAGTCAAATCACCCTCCAACTGAACCATACTGAAATCCAGAACATGGGACGGGTCTCCAATATACTTCCAGAGCATAGAAACATGGAAAATCGGATGCACGCTCAACAAGTTGGGTGGCAAGGAAAGCTCATAAGCCAACTCCCCAATCCTCCGAAGTACCTCAAAAGGCCCAATGAACCGCAGACTCAACTTTCCTTTCTTTTCGAATCTCATAACGCCCTTCGTGGGCGAAACCTTCAACAGGACCTTCTCACCAACCATGTAGGACACATCTCAAACCTTCCTATCTGCATAATTCTTCTACCTTGACTGCGCCGTACGAAGTCTCTCCTGAATTACCTTCACTTTATCTAAAGCACCCTAAACCAACTCTGTCCCCAATAGCCTAGCCTCACCGGGCTCGAACCAACCAACTGAAGATCTACACCGCCTCCCGTACAAAGCCTCATATGGAGCCATCTGAATACTCGACTGGTAGATGTTGTTATAAGCAAACTCTGCAAGTGGTAGAAACTGATCCCATGACCCTTTGAAATTAATAACACAGGCACGTAGCATATCCTCCAATATCTGAACGGTGCGCTCGGACTGCCCGTCTGTCTGAGGGTGAAAAGCTGTGCTCAACTGCACCTAGGTACCCAACTCTCGCTGAACAGACTTCCAAAGCTGGGAAGTGAACTGAGTGCCCCGATCCGATATGATAGAAACTGGGACACCATGCAACTGAACAATCTCCCGAATATATATCTTTGCCAGCCGCTCTGAAGAATAAGTAGTACAGATAGGAATGAAGTGTGCGGACTTGGTCAGCCTGTCTACGATCACCCAAATAGCGTCAAACTTCTTCAAAGTCCAAGAAAGTCCAATAACAAAATCCATAGTGATCCTCTCCCACTTCCACTCAGGGATAACCATCTGCTGAAGCAAGCCACCCGGTCTCTGATGCTCATATTTCACCTACTGACAATTGAGACACCGAGCTACAAACCCCATAATATCTTTCTTCATTCTCTGCCACCAGTAATGCTGTCTAAGATCCTGATAAATCTTCACGGCACCCGGATGAATGGAATACCGCAAGCTATGGGCCTCCTCCAATATCAAATCCCGAAGCCTACCCACATTGGGCACACAAATACGGCCATGCATCCTCAAAACCCTATCATCATCGATATTCAGATCTCTGGCATCATCATGCTGAACTATGTCCCTAAGGACAAGCAAATGCGGGTCATCATACTAGCGCTCTCTAATGCAATCATATAAAGAAGACTGAGATACCACACAAGCCAATACCCGACTGGACTAAAAAATATCCAACCTCATAAATCGATTGGCCAAAGCCTGAAAATCAACCGCAAGAGGTCTCTCTCCAACTGGAATATATGCCAAACTCCCCATACTCACTACCTTTTGGCTCAAAGCATCGGCCACGACATTGGCCTTTCCCAGATAATACAATATGGTGATATCATAATCCTTAAGAAACTCCAACCATCTCCGCTGCCTCAAATTAAGATCCTTTTGCTTGAACAAATGCTGAAGATTGCGATGATCAGTGAATACCTCACAAGATACGCCATACAAATAATGCCTCAAAATCTTCAATGCATGAACTATAGCAGCCGACTCCAAATCATGAACGGGATAGTCTTTCTCATGAGGCTTCAACTGACGAGAAGCATACGCAATAACTCTACCCTCCTGCATCAATACACAACCAATACCAACTCTCAAAGCATCATAATACATGGTATATGAACCTAAAATCGATGGCAAAACCAATACTGGAGTTGTGGTCAAAGCTGTCATGAGCTTCTAAAAGCTCTCCTCACACTCGTCCGACCATACAAATAGAGCACCCTTCTGAGTTAACTTGGTCAAGGGCGATGCAATAGATGAGAATCCCTGAACAAACCGGCGATAATAGCCCGCCAAACCAAGAAAACTACGAATCTCAGTAGCTGAGGACGGTCTGGGCCAATTCTGCACCGCCTCTATCTTCTTTGGAAAAACTTGAATCCCCCCTCACTTCCCAAGAATGCCACTGACCTGAGCCAAAACTCTCACTTGGAGAATTTTGCATAAAGCTTCTCCTCCCTCAATCTCTGCAACACAAGCCTCAAATGCTCCGCACACTCCCCTTGACTACGCAAATATATCAAAATATCATCAATGAAGACTATAATAAATGAATCAATATAAGGCCGGAACACACTATTCATTAGATGCATGAACGTTGCTGGGGCATTGGACAGCTAAAAGACATAACCAGGAACTTATAGTGACCATATCTGGTCCTGAAGGCTGTCTTGAGAATATCTGAATCCCTGATCTTCAACTGGTGATAACCCGAACGGAGATCCTAAAGTTGGTTGGATAAATCATCAATGCGAAGTAGAGGATACTTGTTCTTAATTGTTACCTTTTTTCAATTGCCTATAATCAATGCACACTCTCATTGTGCTATCCTTCTTCTCCACAAACAAAACCGGCGCACCTCAAGGTGATACACTCGGCCGGATTAACTCCTTGTCTAGGAGTTCTTGAAGCTGCTCCTTCAATTCTTTCAAGTCTGTTGGTGCCATACGATACGGCAGAATAGAAATGAGCTGAGTGCCCGGCACCAGGTCAATACCAAAATCAATATCCTTATCCGGTGGCATGCCCGGCGGGCCTGCAGGAAAAACATCGGAAAAATCCCTCACAACTAGAACAGAACCAACACTAGGAGTCTCAGCTCCAACATCCCTCACAAATTCTAGATATGAAAGGCAACCATTCCCAACCATACGTTGGGCCTTCAAGAAAGATATCACTCTATTAGGAACATAATCAGTCACACCATGCCACTCGATCCGTGGTACACTCGGCATAGCCAAAGTGGCTATCTTAGCATGACAGTCTCGAATAGCACGACACGGAGATAACCAATCCATGCCCAAAATGACATTGAAATCCACCATACTCAGTAATAAAATATCAACTCGGGTCTCCAGATCCCCAATAATTACCACACATGACCGTTACACACGGTCTACAACTACAGTATTGCCCATCGGGGTAGATAAATGAATAGGTAAAGCAAGAAACTCCCAGGGCATCCTCAAATAATGAGAAAAGTACGAAGACACATAAGAAAAGGTGGAACCGAGATTAAATAATATAGAGGCATCTCTGTGGCAAACTGAAATAATACCTGAAATGACAACATCGAAGGCAATGGCATTGGATCTGCTTGGCATAACATAAAAACGAGCCTGGCCGCTGCCCGATCGACCTCCCCCTCTGGGGAGACCCCTAGCTACCTGACCTCCACCCTTAGATGGCTGGGCGGGTGGTGAAGTAATTGGAGCAGAAGTTGAAGGCTGACCCCTCTGCTGGGACGACCTAGCAACACGACGAGGACACTGCCTCCACATGTGCCCTAACTCTCCACACTCAAAATAACTCCCGGGTGCTGGAGAAGGGGACTGAAGGGAACCCCTATCACCGGAGTGACTAGCTGATGCACTCGGCATAGAAGAACCCTGAGCTGGAAGGGAGCTGAGTGAAGGCAGGCCTTGCTGAGGTCCATGATAACCACGACCTGAAGATTCCCCGCGATACTCTGGAAGGGCTGACTGAGCAGGCCTGAAAGAACGTCATTTACCATGCTAGAACTGGCCCCTCGAAGGAGCACCACTGTAACTGCCCGATCCTCAAGGCCTCTTGGCCTCCCTCTCCTCTTGATCCTGACGACGAACCATCTCAATCTCGCAAGCAATATCAACCACCTCCTCGAACGCAGCATCCAACACTTTCTTTCTGGTCATAAGAATGCGAAGATGATAGTTAAGGCCATTAACAAATCTCTTGATCCTCTCACGATCAGTCGGAGCCATCCAAAAGGCATGACGAGCCAACCCTGAAAACCTCAACTCATACTGTGACACACTCATATCCCCCTATCTCAACCACTCAAACTGTCTACGCAGCTCCTCTCTGGGGGACTGCGGTACATATTTCTCCAAGAAAAGAGTGGAGAACTGCTGCCAAGTAAGGGGTGCTACACCAACCGGCCTACAACGCTCATATGCCTCCCACCAAGTGAAGGCAGCCTGAGAGAACTGAAAGGTGGTAAATGCCACACCACTAGACTCAAGAATCCCTGCTGTGCGGAGCATCTGCTGATACTTATCCAAAAAACCCTGGGCATCCTCGCCCTAAGCACCACTGAATGATAGAGGCTAGAGTCTACCAAACCTCTCAAGATGACGCTGCTCATCATCCGGCATAACTAGCACCATGAACTCCTAAGCTGGTGCAACCAGCTGGGCTGGAGGTGCCTCCGACGTCTATAGTCCCTCCACTACCTACTCAGGTGTGCGAGCAGCGGGGGTCTGATTACCTCCCCCAACTTGTGAAGTAGCTACTGCTATGGTGGCTTAAACTACTTGAGCAAGGCCAGTGCAAACTGCCAAGATCTGTGCCAAGGCCTCCTGTAGACTCGGGATCATAATGGGCACAACTGCTGCTTGAACTGGTGCTGCTGGAGCCTGGTCCTGAGCTGGGCAGCTGGTGGATCAACAAGTGCTGCCCTCGCCGCTCTGCCTCTGCCACGACCACGACCGCGCCCACGGCCTCTGGTGGCCTCAGTGGGTGGCACTAGTGGTTGTCCACCTCGTCCGGTAGCTCGCGTCCTCACCATCTATGAGAGAATAGAATAACAGAAGTTTAGTTCTCGGATCAACAAGTTCGCACGACAAGAATTTCAAGAATATGAAGTTTTTTTTTCCTAAAAGCTTTTGCAGCCTCTCGAGGATAAATACAGACGTCTTCGTACTGATTCGCGAGACTCTACTAAACCTGCTCATGACTCGTGAGACCTATGTAACCTAGGCTTTGATACCAACTTGTCATGACCCTAACCCCAAACTCAGTCGTGATGACGCATTTCGTGATGACAAGGCCAGCCAAACTAATACAACATACCTCTTTAAGCAGTTAATTACCATAAAACAGTTTTAAAGCATGATTTAATAGCAATAATTTTGCGTAAACATAGATAACAATAGTAGAACCATCCCGACAGAGCTCAAACCTGGATGTCACAAGTCATGAGGAACTAATAAATCCTGATACAAGTCTAATAAATATGAAATCCGATACAATAGTTCCTACAACATGGAAATAATAAGATACGGGAGGCACGGGGGTTGCGGATGCCAACAACTACCTCATAGTCTCCGAAACACCGCTTGGACTGGGAGGATCAACACTCAGGAGCAGAATCTGCAATGCCTGAATCTGCACAAACAGTGCAGGGAGTAATGTGAGTACTTCGACCCAGTGAGTAATAATTATAAATAATGGCTGAAAGCAATAAAATACTTAAAAGCACAAAGCATTCTATACCAAAGCAGTAAAATCACTTAAAGCGGTAAATCAGTGAAGAATTCAAGTAAAATCTATTTCTAACAAGTAAAACAGGTAATTTGGCAGGTAAACAACGAATAGAATTCTGCCCCTCGGGCACAATATCAATCTCTCAGAACAGTATCAGCCCCTCGGCTCACTCTCAGAACAATATCAGCCCCTCGGGCTCATTCTCAGATCACAATGGGTACCCGCGCTCACTGTGGGCGTGTAGACCCCTCGGGACCCTAACCAATCGTACCAACCAGTCCCAAAATATATTACGGACTTGCTCGAGGCCTCAAATCACATCAAAAAATGCTAAAATCATGAATCGACCTCCGATCCAAGCTTAATGAACTTTAGAATTTCAAACTTCTACTTTCGATGTTTAAACCTATCAAAACACGTCTGATTGACTCCAAATTTTGCAGGCAAGTCATATTCGACATTACGAACCTACTCCAACTTTCAGAATTGGATTTTGACCCCGATATCAAAAAGTCCACTTCCGGTCAAACTTCTCAAAAACCTTCAAATTTTTATCTTTAGTCAAATGACTCCAAAATGACCTACAGACCTCCGAATCACTTCCGATCGCGCTCCCAACTCCAGAATTACCATACAGAGCTATTCATAGATTCAAAATCCCTAACGGACATCGATAATATTGAAATGCACTTCAAGCCAAACTTATGAAATTTCTTCCAAAATGCTAACTTCCACAATAGGCGCCAAAACACTCCTTGGTCATCCAAGACCTGATCCGGGCATACGCCCAAGTCCAAAATCATAAAACGAACCTACTGGAACCTTCAGATCCTGATTCTGAGGCTGTTTATTCAAAAATCCCGTCCTAGTTAATTCTTTCAATTTTAAGCTTCCGAAATGAGAATTCTCTTCCCAAATCAACTCCGAACTTCCCGAAATTCAATTTCGACTACGTGTACAAGTCATAACACCTGAAATAAAACGGCTCATGGCCTCAGACCATTGAACGACGGGCTAGGACTCAAAACGACTGGTCGGGTCGTTACATTCCCCGTATTTGAATTAACTAACTAGAAAAATAATCCAATTTTATTCTTTTCCATATTCATCATATAGGTAAAATTATTTTTCAAGTTTACACAAATCTTAGAGTACATAAATTATTTTTCAGAAAAAGACCACCGACAATAAAAGAAATTAGAATATAAAATAAATTTTAATTATAGTATTGAAAATTAAATTGGTTAAATGCAAACTAAAAGAAATAATGATGAAATAGTAGAAGCCAAATTTATTCATAAAGAGATATCGGGTGAGATACAATTTAACATATTTGTGAATCATATTATAAAATATGTATACTTACAAAATAATATATAACTAATTTGTTTAAATTCGTGATCTATGGATATTCAGAAGATAATTAATACCTTTTATATGAGAAAATTAATTTTATCAATTAAATAAATATTTTATTTTATTTTAACATTAATGTATATATGTTTAATTGATAGACACTATACACACGTACAACGCACATATACTAAAATTAGTAACTTCGCAAGTATGAGACTATTGCATAAAGGTCTTTATAACAATTAAAAAAGTTATTAAAAAAAATAAAAATATGAAGGACAAATTGAAAGTGAGAGCAAAACGGGCGGTTGGTGGAAGAGAGGAAATGATAAAATACTTTACTATATAGGTTCTTAACCTATAGTATAATGTTCTGAGTTAGATAATGATCATGACATTAATAAAGTAATAATAAAAGTAAAATATTTTTAGTTTTCTCAAATATTTTTCTTCTTAAATGTCTCAATTAAAAGTGTGTTTTTGTAACTAAGGGAACATAATGAATATGAAAAAAAAAAAAAAAAAGGAACGCTCTCCTTGAAAGAAAAATTTAATCGCTGTTGTTTGTATAAATGTGAGTTTAAGCCACTGAAATAAAATGGAACATGAAAAAACAAAACAGTTTAAAATATGAATAAATTTGGAGGAGTTCCAAAGTAAGGAAAACACGGTTACTTTTTGAATAAATCGGTAAAAAGTGGGTACCTCCTAAGGAGGTAATTTGATATCCAAATTTTGCTTAGCAAAAGAGAATATTTTTCAAAAAACAGATTGTTATTCGCCAATTAAATAAAGAAAAATAAGTGATAACATTACTTATTTTTTATGAAAATTTTTTCAATATTTTCCTCCGTACCAAACACACCCTAAGTGGAAAAAGTCGGGATTAACCAAACAAATATGAACTCATTTGAGAATAATTTAAAACATATTCACTAACTCTAACCCTGAAATAATACACAATGCATTTTTAAGTGCATATTTTTCGTGTATATAAAGTCCTTTCGGGCATAATTTTAGTCCATAGGAGGCCACTTTGTTTGCACCGAAAAATTCATTTGGCCAATAAGTGACAGTTTTTCTAGTATCAGAGTTATTTTTATTAACTTCGACTTCTTTTATCTTTCGTATATGATTGTCTTTTAGGCTTTATAAGCCTTCTTGTTGATTTGTTGGTGTGAATTTGGAGAGAATAAGGTAATCTTTTTTAGTTTATTGATAGAGGTATGTTTTAGACATGATTTTAGGAGTTTACATGTAATTAATTATTAGTAAACAATTATTAGATTTTTTTTATTTTTTTTATATATCTGCTATACTTTTCTCAATATTCTCAATGCTTGAATGGTTCAATATGTTGTTGATCATGCCCAACTATGTCTTATAAAAAAGACTAAGCGGTCGTTGCAAATATAATCCGGTTTACAAGTCCGGAGTCGAATCCCACAGAGAACTAAGACTTAGCTACAATTGTTCGATATCGCTAAGAAACATAAGTCCAAACAATTTCCTAATTATAAAGATCATAATGTTCAATTTTTATCTAATTAACTAACAAATACTAGAAAGCAGTAAAACTATCAATTAACAATGATAAGAATTGGAGACAAGATTAAGGAGGTCTAGAGTTATAATTTCCCCTATTGTCGAAATCTTTTCCGCCTAAGTTTTCTCTACCGATCATGAGTTCTCTGGGCTTCGTAATTCTCTCCCGAGTAACTACCATAATTTACTAGACATATTCTTTCGAATTATGCTCGCTGGCACTAAGTTACGGTTCACTCGGATCGCACCAAGTTTTTGTTATTCCTAATCCCATCTTTAAACCCTTCGTATTGATCTCTCATATATGTTAGGAGTGATACTATTCAACAACTACCTAAACATGCACTCTCTCCCGAGCAATACACACTAAATAGGCACAGTCGATTGAGAGCTCTTCAACCAGCTACAATAATAACGTAGTTGAACAAATAGAGAAAATACTACGACAAATCTATATTAATGTAACAAGAAAATCGTGCTCCAATAGGTTCCATCAAAACCCTAGATAACAAATTAGCTATTCCCAATAGTATGCATAACTACAATTCTAGAATTCATAACCAATAATAGAAATAGGAAGACGGAAGTGAAAAACTCAAAGAAGAATTCTCTGTCTTGCTCTAGTGTGTTCTTGCTTCTTTAGTTCGAATCACCGGTCTCCACGGCGGCTCTCGGCTTTGAAGAAAGAGATAGAGGTTCTCAAGAGCGGATCTTCAAAAGCAAAGATTGGAGAACAGTACGAGCTGATTTGTTTCAATTAGGCTTTTGACGGAGCAGAGAAAGATCTTATTTTAATTTAGGGGAGTTCTCTCCCTAGGTCTAAAGTCTGTCAAAATTCCTCAAAATACCATTTTTTTATGTATATATACCAAGTAGGGTCATACCCAAATGATTATACCTTTTCCTACATGAAAAAGGATACATTTCCTCGACAGGATGTGTGCGGCCGCGCACCTGGAAGTGTGCCCGCGCACTTGGTCGCGCACTTTTCACAGTTTCTATGCACGGTCAGTGTGCAGCCGCGCACTTTTTACCATATTATGTTTAAATTTAGAAAAATATAAAACATGAAAGTTGTAGCCCTTCGAATTATCTTTCCAAAAATATATTGTGGAGCCCAAATGGAATTCTGAGCAAAAAGTTATGTGTATTTTACTAGACAATATATAATATGGCTGCACGATTCTTCGTTTCGTTGCCCTATCATCCGTTGATCCTCGAACACGATCCCAATTTAATACTTGGCTTTTACTCAGACTTCAAAGCTCCAGAATAACTTGAACTCATTTCATAATATCTACATAGATCAGAATCACTCCTATAAGGTATAAGACACACAATTAGTGTAAAACACTAACGATTAAAACTCAAACTCAATTAAAGTACAGTAAATTAGATTGTAATAAGCGACTATGGTATATAATTATATCCTATCATCAGTTGCCTTTCTCGTATTTTAACATTCCCATGCAAGTATTGCTACTTGGGAGTTGTAATTTACTATAGAGCTTTGTGATGACCCAAAAGGTCATCACCTATTTTCTCTCCTTTTCGCGCTTTCGAGGCCTTGAAAACCTCACTTTTAGTCGCCTCGATTTGCGTGCGCAGTCCGAGAGCGTAGCCGGAAAGCTTAAATATGAATTCTGTGTAAAAATTGATGAATTTAATACTAATATGATTAAAGTTGACTCTAGTCAACAATTTGGGTAAACGAACCCGGACCCATGATTTGACGGTCCCCGAGGGTCCGTAGGAAAATATGGGACTTAGGCGCATGCCCGGAATCTAATTTCGAGGTCCCAAGCCCGAGAAATAAATTTTTGTGTGAAATTATTTTCTGAAATTAATTAAGAAAAATGGAAATGAAATTTGATCAGAAGACTATGGTATCGAGGTCATATTTTGGTTCCGACACCCGGCACAAGTCTTTGTGACGACCCAAAGGGTCATCACCTGTATTCCTACTCACTCTGTACTTCTCAGGCCGTGAAAACCTCACTTGGGGGTTGCCTCGACTTGTGTGCGCAGTCCTAGCGCGTAGCCGGAAAGTTTAAATGTGAAATTTGTGAGAAAGATAATAAATTTTGATGTTTTAATTGATTAAGTTTCACTCGGGTCAACGTTTTGGGAAAACGGATTCGGACTCATGATTCGACAGTCCCGCAGGGTCTGTAGGAAAATATGAGACTTGGGTGTGAGCTCGGAATCAAGTTCTGAGGTCCCAAGTCCGAGAAATGAATTCTCACGTGAAATTATTTTCTGGAAATAATTAAAGAATTGGAAAGTGATGTTTGTTTAGAAGACTGTGCTTTCAAGCTCGTATTTTAGCTCCGACGCCCGGCACAAGTCTTACATATGGTTTAAATGATAGCTGTGAAGTTTGGTTAAATTTGGACGTAATTTGACGTGTTTTGAGCTAGAAATCATAAACTTGATGTTTCATGGAAATTGGAAAGAAATCATGGGTATTGAGACCCAAATTGATGAATTATGATGTTATTTGAGTGATTTGATCGCACGGATGAGTCCGTAGTATGCTTTTGAGATTATATGCATGTTCGGTTTTGAGACTCGAGGGCTCGAGTGAGTTTTGAGTGGATCCCGGGAGGTCTTAGGCTTAGAAATATTCAGAAATTGGAGGTTCAGGAGTGGCAAGCCCCCAGCGCAGCCGCGATCAAATCTGCGCGGTCCACGCTGGAAGCCGCGCGGCCGCGGTGCATTTCTGCGCGGTCCACGTGGCTAGGATTCAGAAGGCAAGTGGATTCCAGTTCAACCAGCATGGCAGCGTGCCATATCAGCGCGGTCCGCGCTGGAAGATTCAGAGAGGGGTCTTCAGGGTCATTCCACCAGCGCGGCCGTACACCAAATTCGTGCGGTCCGCGCTGGGCAGGTTCAGAGAAGCCCTTTTTCTTCCCTTCCTCGGCGCGGCAGCAGTGCATCTTTGTGTGGTCCGCGCCAGCCTTCAGTAAAGTATATAAAGTCAGGATTTTCAGTAATTTTTCACTTTTTCAATACCCAAAACATAAGAGGCGATTTTCCAAACGATTCTCTTTCTTCAAAACGATTGGTAAGTGATTTCTAACTTATTTTCTTCACTCCTTAATATCTTTAAACATAATTTCAACTTCAAAACTAAGATTTTAATGCGGAAATTTGGGAATTTAGGGTAGAGCCTAGGGTTTCTAAAATTGGGGGTTTTAGACCTTAATTCGAGGTCCGATTCCAAAATGACTTATATATCTGAGTTCATGGGGGAATGGGTAATCGGGTTTTGGTTCGAACCTCGGGTTTTGACCACGTGGGTCCAGGGGCATTTTGGAAATTTTTGAACAAACTTTATGAAATTTATTTTTTCATGCATTAAAATTGATTCAAGCAGCATTTGTTAATTCATTCAAGTAATTTGTGACTAGATTCGAGCGGTTTGGTGGTGAATTTGAGGGGTAAAGCTATACTAGAGGAATGAGTTGAGTTTGGAGCATTCGAGATAAGTGTTTGATCTAACTTTAGCTTAAGGTAATAGGATTAGAGTATTATGTGTCATTTGCTAAATGTTGAGTACGGTGTATAGGCATGGTAATGAGTATCTATACACTGGTATCTAGTATGACCGTGAGTCCTTATTTGTACTTATTCTTATAATGTTGTGACTCTCCCCGGGTTAATTGATGGTTTCTAAATAAACGTGAAGAGTATGAAGAGGAAATATGACTTGTAAACTCCTTGGAGCGTTGGCTTGGATTATGACATGATTTGGAAGTTAAAAATGAATGAAAGAGAAAGAGATATAATTATTCCCTTTTCGGGATGTTTTGAGCATATTTATTATCTCCGTTGCCGAGATGTTTAAGTATATTGTTGTTGCTCCCTTTCCAGGATTTAGCTATTTTGCTTTGTTCCTCCCTTGCCGGGATTTAGCTGTTTTGCTTTGTTTCTCCCTTGCCGGGATATTTCATGTTGTTGTCTACCTCCTCGCCCCATTTGGTTGTGATTGTTGCCTAGGTGAGGTAGAGTGATTATGCACGAAGGGTCATTCCGTGCCATGTTATGAATAATTATGCACGAAGGGTCATTCCGTGCCATGTTATGAATAATTNGGGTGAGGTAGAGTGATTATGCAAGAAGGATCATTCCGTGCCATGTTATGAATAATTATGCACGAAGGGTCATTCCATGCCATGTTATGAATAATTATGCACGAAGGGTCATTCCGTGCCATGTTATGAATATTTATGCACGAAGGGTCATTCCGTGCTATGTTTTGATTGGTAATGCACGAAGGAACATTCCGTGCTATATTTTGATTGGTAATGCATGAAGGAACATTCTGTACCCTAAAATGAGAGTTGATGTGAGGAAAGCATGAAGGTTAATGTCGTGCACTTTATTTGACTGTTTTGGTAAGAACGAGAGTGAAAGCACGAAAGGTGGTGCCGGGAAACTGTTGATTACCTTGTTTTTCCTTTATAGTTGTTGTTGTACAGTTTCATTTCTCTATCTGTCGATTTAATATCTGAACTGCAACACTCCCATAGCATTCTCCCCTCCCTCTTAACTGTGTAAGTTCTGTATATTTTCCTTCTATTGCATATATCTGTACAGGTTTGTTTGGTAGTCCTGTCCAGCCTGGTCACTACTTCGCCGGGGTTAGGCCAGGCACTTATCAGCACATGGGGTCAATTGTGTTGATGCTACACTTTTGTGCTCTTTTGCACAGATCACGGTACCGGAGCAGCTTTTGGACCACAGCAACAGTTGATTGGGAGCTATCTTCAGTCCAGGGACTTTCGAGGTAGCCGAGCCGATATCCGCAGGTCGGAGTCCCTTCCTATTTTATTCAGTTTGTTATCACTTGTATTGAAACAAAACAGTATTGTACTTTGTTCAGACTTTGTATGTAGTATTCTATAGGCGTTCGTGAGTTAGTGACTCCAGTCTTGGGTGGAGGTTAAAGTTGAATTTCCGCATTTATTTTAGCTTATTTATATTTAAGACTTTCGCTTTTATGGTAAATGCTTCTCTTTTTCTAATATTGTCGATGCTTGTTAAAAGGGGTATTTGATAATTGGCTTGCCTAGCTCCTATTAGCAGGCGCCATCACGACTCCCGAGGGTGAGAAATTCGGGTCGTGACAAGTTGGTATCAGAGCACTAGGTTACATAGGTCTCAAAACTCACGGACAAGCTTGGTAGAGTCTGAGGGATCGGTACGGAGACGTCTGTATTTATCCCCAGAGGCTGCGGAGTTAGGAAAATTCCACTTTTGTTCCTTCTTGTAGTGCGATTCTGTCTGTCAAATACTTATTGACCTTCTACTTTGTTCTTTCACAGATGGCGATAACACGTGCTTCTTCTTCTACCGCGCAGCAGCTCCTACGAGGGGCAGAGGGCGAGGCCGTGCCGCAGGCCGAGGCAGGGGAGCTCAGCCCCGGGCAGCAGTCCCAGAGGTGGAGCCTCATATTGATTATGATGAGGAGGTTCCAGCCCCAGCAACTCCGGTGGGCCCAGCTCAAGTCCCAGGAGGATTCATGGTCACCCCAGATCTTCAGGACGCCTTGGTCAGACTAGCAGGCTTTATGGAGAGCATCACTAGAGCGGGTTTGCTTCCAGTAGCACCAGCCACTTCTCAGGCTGGAGGAGGAGTTCAGACTCCTATTACACGTACTCTGAAGCAGGTAGCTCCCCATGCTCAGGTTCCCGTGGTTCAGCCGGCTGTGGCAGTTCAGCCGGGTATTGCGGCTCAGACCGACGACGGAGCGGCTATCTCCACGGATGCTTTGTGGAGGCTTGATAGGTTCACCAAGCTCTTCACCACCACATTCAGCGGTGCTTCTACAAAGGACCCACAGGATTTTTTTTTCAGCTGCCATGAGATCCTTCGGACTATGGGTATTGTGGAGACCAATGGGGTTGACTTCGCCACCTTCCAACTTGCAGGATCCGCCAAGACTTGGTGGAGGGACTATTCTTTATCCAGACCAGCAGGGTCGCCATCATTAACTTAGGACCAGTTTGAAGAGTTGTTTTTGGAGAAGTTTCTCCCAGTTACTCAGCGAGAGGCTCTCCGTAGGCAGTTCGAGTGCCTCCAGTAGGGCACTATGACAGTCACGCAGTATGAGACCTGTTTTATTGATCCAGCACGCCATGCTGTTGTTATACTCCCCACTGAAAGAGAGAGGGTGCGAAGGTTTATCAATGGGTTGATTCAGCCGATCCATCTCCAGAAGGCTATGGGAGTCGGGAGTGAGATTTCTTTTCAGGAGGCGGCCAATGTGGCCCGTAGTGTTGAGATGGCTCTTGCACAAGGAGGTGGTCAGGGGTCGGATAAGAGGCCTCGTCATTCTAGTAGGTTCAGTGGTACCTCGTCTGGATGTAGGGATTCTTATGGTAGAGGCCATCCACCGAGGCCCTTTCAGTCAGCACTCCAGGTCTCTCATGGTACTCCAGGCGGTGGTGGTTCTCAGCAGCATTATTCTGATCAGCAGTCCTTCAGTGCAACACCAGCTCCCATCAGTGCACCGCCATTTCAGAGCTTCCGGGGAGGACATTCAGGTCGATAGGGCCAGCAGTCTTAACAGTCGAGGGCTTGTTATGGTTGCGGTGACCCGGGTCACATTATCAGATTTTGCCCTCGAGCCTCAGGTAGTTCTTAGTAGCAGGGTTCTCACCCCATGATTCAGGCACCAAGTGTTGCACAGCTTGACCAGCCAGCTAGAGGCGGGGGTAGGGATCATAGAGGTGGAGGTAGAGACCGTAGAAGTGGAGCTCGGACCGCCAGAGGCAGGGGTCAGCCAGTAGCCGATTGTCCCAGAGACATGGCTTAGGGAGGTGGGGACCAGCCCCGGTGTTATGCTTTGCCAGCCAGTCTAGAGGCTGTGTCCTCAGATGCTGTTAATGCAGATACTATTCTGGTCTCGATAGAGGTGTTTCAGTACTATTTGACCCTGGGACTACATATTCGTATGTGTCGTCCTATTTTGCACCCTATCTGGTTATGCCTACTGATGCTTTGGGTATTCCTGTTTATGTATCTACACCGGTAGGTGATTCTATAGTGGTCAATCGAGTTCATCGTTCCTGTGTGGTAGTGTTTGAGGGTCTAGAGAACCGTGTTGATTTACTGCTCCTAGACATGGTGGATTTCGACGCTATATTAGGGATGGATTGGTTGTCCCCGTATCTTGCTATCTTAGATTTTCACGCCAAGACCGTAACCCTGGCTTTGCCAGATTTGCCCCGTTTAGAGTGGAGAGAGGCCCCAGGTCATACCACCCATAGTGTTATTTCATATGTGAAGGCTCGACGCAGGGTCGAGAAGGGGTGTTTATCTTACTTGGCATATGCTCGCGATTCCAGCGCAGAGGTCCCTTCTATTTATTTTGTTCCTATTGTTCGGGAGTTCCCCGAGGTTTGCCCTTCAGATCTGCCAGGTATGCCACCCGGTAGGGATATTGATTTATGTATTGATCTGGCTCCGGGCACGCAGCCCATCTCTATTCCGCCGTATCGCATGGCCCCGCCAGAGTTGAAGGAGTTAAAGGACCAGTTACAGGCACTACAACATTTTATGCCTACAGTCACACTAATTTAGGCAACGCTTAAAAAATGTTGCCAAAAGTATCTGTAGGGACACTTTTTAGGCGTGGCCTTTGAGTATAGTCTCCGGCCACGGATTTTAAGGTAACACTTGTAAAGCGTCCCTTTTAAATATAAAGACAACATTTTTTAAGTGTTGCCTAAATATAAAATTTTTGGCCACGCTTCTTAGGTGTATTGCTACGTTTTTAAAGAGTTGTTATATTGTCATATTAAATGCAACACTTTACAAGCGTACCCTAAAAATTTCTTATTTTTCCCCAACAATTTCCCACCAAAATTTCACTTAATAAAATATTTCCCCCAAAATTTCACTTAATAAAATATTTCCCCCAAATTCTCATAAGCCCAATGTCCGTAGCAAACCCCTATAGGAAAAAGTGGAAACAATTTCCAAAACTCTACCGTTCACTTCTAGATCGGATATTCAACTCGGAAACAAAAAATGGCTTTGTTGGCTCGAAATGCACACCGGCTAACACAAATGACGCTGTTTTATCAACGTTCAATCCACACGACTCTTTCGGCAATCTCTCAGCAATCCTCCTCCTCCACTCCGTCCACGTACGCTCTCGCACCTCCACCGTCCACGTCACCTCCGGTGGGGATATCGAAGACGAGTGAGTATGTGATCTCTAAGGTCGACGATCTAATGAACTGGGCTCGTCGTGGCTCCATTTGATCTATGACATTTGGGTTGGCTTGCTGTGCCGTTGAAATGATGCATGGTGGAGCTGCTCGTTATGATTTTGACTGATTCGATGTTATCTTCAGGCCTAGCCCTAGACAATCTGATTGTATGATTGTTGCTAGCACGCTTACCAATAAGATGGCACCTGCTCTTCGCCAGTATGCCCTGCAGTAACCCTATTTTTTTCGATTTCATGGATTTTTCCTATACTATGTAGGCAGTTCAATTCTTTTATTTAGATTTATTCCATTTGTTATCTGATGTATTTTTTATGTGGATATAGCCATCTTAGTTGTGATATTTTAATATTGGTAACATAAATAACCAGATAGCTGACAAGCAATTGGAGTATAAAATTACACAGGAAAATGTAAAATTTAGATAAATTTAAGCTGCTATTTGTAGAGGTGGGTAATAAAAGGATATAGGGATGAAAGCTAAATAGAGTGTAGGAGCAGCGTAACCAAATTTTAGTTACGAAATGATCTATTGTGCGTTATAAAATGCAGTTAATTATGGTGGCCTAATTCTACATTATGCTTTTAGGATGATGGAAGGAACCACATTTAAATAATATTAGGGGTTACTTATAAAAATAAATAATGTGTGTGTGTGTGTGGAAAGATGTACCTAAGGACTTGTTTTATAAATGTCTAAGACACAAAGGAGTGTTAGAAATTGTTGGGATGCCTTTTTTTTTTTTGAAAAAGGTAACAATGTTGGGATTCCTCTTTTAGTATGTTATTATGTGGTGGTTCATTGATTGTCGCACTGAAAATCATGATTATTTGAGCAGTGAAACCTAGAGTTAGTGAACACTGTGGTAACTGATGGCGGGGCAACCAATTTGTAGTTTGTAAGGATTAAAAGAATTGGAGTGTAACCATAGACAATCATTTGCACAAGATACTATATCTTTAATATTGTTTTCTTGTATGATGGTTATAATGTGCTCGCTATTGATATTGATTTATCCATTTCAAAAGAAAAAAACAAGTGCTCACTATTGATATTTGTTAGATGGTTAGTGTAAAATAGAATGTAGCACATGATGTGTAAATTAAGGGCAGGTACTATTTAAGTGGAGAAGGCCAGAAGGGTAGAGGGGCGTCCCCGTTATTTATGGAGTTTTGAAACCATACACCACTAGCCCTCGAGGATTTCTCAGTTATCAATAAATAGACGTAACATTTATTTAATTTTGTCCGGAAGTGCTTAGGTTTTATTGTTACATATTATGTTGGTCTGTGTTTTTTGTAAATTTTTATTGAGGGGTTTCTCTTTTCCATTTCATTTCTCTCTACCAGTATTTTGAATTGCTTTAGTGTTCCAGTGGTTGGACGATTTGCTAGAACTTTTGCCAAAACATCAAGATAACCATGAAGTCAAGCTGCATGTCTCAACGCTATCATGCATTTGCCTGAAGGTCAATTCACAGATCACTGTGGGGTCGTTCTTAAATGAATATGAGTATAAAATGTTCTGATTAATGTTTTGAAAATAGAATCTTAAGGAGATGAATATATAGGAGGGTATGGCTCTCCTACTAATATTAAACTCTCTTTGAAAATATGAACAATAAAAGATGATAAAATATTAGAGCTTGTCTGAATTATGTGGACATAGGTTCAATGTGATCTGTTGCATATGCATTGTTGCATCTTCCTAGGGAAGGCAGTAGGCAAAGAAAGAGAAACATTGATGGGAAAAAAATATAGTGATCTCTTTTCTATCTTCTTAGACGTGCTCTTTTCTTGTTTCTTGTTTCTTGTTTTTAAATTTTATTTTCGTCTTTTTGAGCCGAGGGTCTATCGGAAATAGCCTCTCTGCCCCTAATGAGATACCTGAAGTTTAATTCCATCAATTGATTGAGTATTGGGATGATGAAGATGTCCAGGTAAAGATTAAATCGTGCATTTCTACATTTCTATCTATTGTTGCATTATATATTTCATCCTTTTTGATTTATTAATTAATATACTTATTTTGTTGTGAGGCTATGTGCCAGCAAAATTCTGAAAACAGGAAAAAATAAAAGTGGATGCATCGAATGGGATCTATTAATTTTTCAAGAGTGTGTGTGGCATTGGTAATATTTAGTCGACATTTTATAATCTGTCTTCCATTTCTTTATGTACTTTTTCGGAATATAGTGATGTGTTTCTTTATTTTCTTTAATGTAATTTATAGCGCGCAACCAAAGACAACAATGAGGAACCATCAAAGTCTGAAATGTTTATTACAACTCGTACAAAGAAAGGGAAGGAAGTTCATACAGATAATCAAGTTGCAATAGTAAGTCATGCTGCAAGTTAAGATCGTGTTATTAAATTTTCTCTCTTTAACTGAAAGTGTTTCTTGTAAAGTTTCAGCTTTATTAATTAAACACCATATATACGTAAAAAAAACAATTACAAGGTTACAAAAACTGAAAAATTAAAATGGTATTTTCTATTAACTAATCTCTCGTATGACAATTGTTTCATTTCAGAACCATTTCTGTTCTCATAGTAAAAGACTTTCATCAACTTGGAATAAAAAGGTGCAACATTTGATTATACAATTTCAAGGGTAAGGAAAATATTATAGATTAGTTGTTCCACTAACAAGATACGTAATATATATATTTAAGAAGACAGTTATTACAAGTTTCACCCAACTATGTTGTTTATGATATCCTTGTCAATTAGGATCATTATTCTCATTGTATTATCTATTTTTGAAAGACGATTTCGGTTGGGTGGTAATTATGCAAGATTTGATAAGGGTGTGGATGCTGCATATCCATTTTCTAAGTTTTTGAATCTTGTTATGGTAGCTGGACATTCAGTTTATACAAGTAGTAGTTGTGAGAAAGTTGACAAGGAAGATTCTTGGTTTTTAGAGTCTTATCAAAAGCACCCTACTCAAGCTGCAACCTTTGTGCAACATATACAGAAGGGGGTTGAAAATGGTTCTGCCTCTAACACTAACATTCTGCCTCTACTAACTAACCATAAAAAAAAATCCGAGTGATAGAAAGAGCGGGAAGGAAACCTACAAAAATTATATTTTTGCTTCTCTTTCACTTGTACATCTTTTTGTGTTTGACTTAGTTATGCTATAGTAGTAAAAATAAACCTTGTTAGTTCTTAGAATATATATATAAACTTACAAAAATTATATTTTTGCTTCTCTTTCACTTGTACATCTTTTTGTGTTTGACTTAGTTATGCTATAGTAGTAAAAATAAACCTTGTTAGTTCTTAGAATATATATATATATATATATATATATGTGTGTGTGTGTGTGTGTGTGTGTGTGTGTGTGTTTCTAATTGTTAATTTTATTTTGAATGTGTAGGAAAATACGGGTGATGCAATTGGAAATGGTGGCGACAAATCAATTTGATCTATTAAAGTGAATGGTGAAAACCTTTTGAACAATTGTGATATTTATTTTGATTGATACTATAAATATGAATACATTCGGTTTTGTAGAGCTCTTTGCTAGTGAACTTTTTGAACCGGTACTTTATTACTATGGATAGTACACAAATTATGTTTTTTTGTTAAAGTTTATTTCAAGTATATGCATTTGAATTGTTTATTCTTTTACTTATTATCTTATTTAATGCTTGAGATCATAATGTATATATTTAAAATAAATGTGAACAGAATTTAATGTAAACAAATCTAATTTTTTAACCACAAAATTATGGCTATTATATAAATATTTTTTAAAAAAATACTTCATAGTGTAAAAAATCACGCTTAGAAAGTGTGGCCATAGAAATTGTCAATCTAGCATTGTTAATGATAATTATTGCTTTAGAAGCCACGCTTTACAAGAGTGGTCTATAAGGTGACAAAGGTCACGCTTCAAATATGTAGCCTTATGTCATAAAAGCGTTGCTATATGAGAAGATATAAGTGTGGCCTTCGTACTATATCGGCCACACTTTTAAAGTGTGACTTTTAAGGCAACACCTACAAAGTGTGGCCAATAGTCAAAGGTTACAGTACTTTAGGCCTCCCCCCCCCCCCTAAAAGCGTTGCCTAAAGCCGTAAAGTGTTGCCTTTGATCAAATGCAATACTTCTTGGTATCTTAGGCCACACTTTTCAGGGGTAGCTAGAGGCCTAAAATGTTGTAGTGAGGATTTGCTGGAGAAGGTTTTTATCAGACCTAGTATTTCCCCTTGGGGTGCACCGGTATTATTTGTGAAGAAAAAGGATGGTTCGATAAGGATGTGCATTGATTGCCGGCAATTAAACAAAGTGACGATCAAGAATAAGTATCTGTTGCCGAGGAGTGATGATTTGTTTGACCAGCTTCAGGGTGCGAAGGTGTTCTTAAATATAGACTTGAGATCTGGCTACCACCAATTGAGGATTAGGGCATTCGATTTGTGTGTTCTGAGAGACACGGCGCAGCGGGGAGGTGCCACGAAGGTGACCTTAGATCATGATGGTGTTTTGAGATTGTAGGGGAGAGTTTGTGTGCCCAATATCGATGGGATTCGAGAGTCGATCTTAGCAGAGGTCCATAGTTCTCGGTATTCTATTCACCCGGGTGCCCTGAAGATGTATCAGGACTTGCGGCAGCATTATTGGTGGCGTAGGATGAAGAAAGATATTGTCGCATATGTGGCTCGATGTTTGAACTGTTAGCAGGTTAAGTATGAGCATCAGAGACCAAGTGGTTTTTTTCAGAGGATTGAGCTTCGCAAGTGGAAGTGGGAGAGGATTACCTCGGACTTCGTTACCGGACTCCCATTGACTCGGAAGAAGTTCGATGCAATATGGGTTATTGTTGATAGGCTGACCAAGTCATCACATTTCATCCCTGTGGCAGTCTCCTATTCATCTGAGAGGTTAGCCGAGATTTATATTCGGGAGATTGTTCGCCTTCACGGTGTGCCGGTATCTATCATTTCGGATCGGGGTACTCAGTTTACCTCGCGATTCTGGAGAGCGGTTCAGCGGGAGTTGGGCACCCAGGTTGAGTTGAGTACAACATTTTATCCACAAATAGACGGTTAGTCCGAGAGGACTATTCAGATATTTGAAGATATGCTCCGAGCCTGTGTCTTTGATTTTGGAAGCTCGTGGGACCAATTTTTGCCTTTAGCAAAGTTCGCCTACAACAACAGCTACCAGTCCAGCATTCAAATGGCTCCATATGAGGCGTTGTATGGTAGGCAATGTCGATCTCCAGTGGGATGGTTTGAGCTGGGAGAGGCTCCATTGTTGGGTACAGACTTAGTTCAGGAGGCCTTAGATAAGGTCAAGATCATTCAGGAGAGGCTTCGTTCAGCTCATTCTAGGCAGAAGACTTATGCAGACCGTAAGGTCCGAGATGTAGCTTTCATGGTTGGTGAGTGGATATTGCTCTAAGTGTCGCCTATGAAGGGCGTGATGAGGTTCGGGAAGAAGGGCAATCTTAGCCCTAGGTACATTGGCCCATTTGAGATTCTTGACCGAGTGGAAGAGGTGGCTTATAGACTTGCATTGCCACCCTGCTTATCAGTTGTGCATCTAGTTTTCCATGTGTCTATGCTTCGGAGGTATCACGGTGATCCTACCCATGTATTAGACTTCAGTACTGTCCAATTGAACAAGGATCTGTCTTATGAGGAGGAGCCGTTAGCCATTCTAGATCGGCAGGTTCGACAGTTGAGGTCGAAGAGTTTTCCTTCATTGTGTGTCCAGTGAAGAGGTCAACCTCCTGAGGCATCGACCTGGGAGTCCGAGTCTGATATGCGAAGCTGTTATCCCCAACTTTTTCCTGAATCAGATACTTTCTTCTTTTGTTCGTTCGAGGATGAACGGTTATTTTAGAGGTGGAGAATGTAACGACCTAAAGGGTCATCACCTGTATTCCTACTAGGGGTGTCAGTGGATATTCGAAAACCGACTAAACCGACCGAACCGTACCGTACCAAACTGATTTTTAGGTTTCTTTTTAAGAAACTGTAGGTTTTTATATAAATCTATAACCGTACCGATAATTAGGGTAGGTTTTTTATTTTATGAAAATAAACCGAAAAAATACCGAACCGTACCAAATAAATTTTACATGCGAAAAATATATTTATTTGGTAAGTTTAAAAATAATAATGCATTAAATTTTCTTTGGGCCTTGGAACTATGAAAACTATTACAAGCCAACAAGTAATTAACTCAAAATACTAATTTCTAAAACCTATTATGCTACTTCTACTTAAACTAAGCTATTTCAAGTATCTTTATTAGCAAGACACAAAGTATTCTAGTGATTATGAGTAACAAACTACAATGTATCGAATATGTTTTCTTTCATATAATTCTGATTTATCTTTTTGAATATTTTATCTTCAATAGACTTTATTCTTGAGTCCCATCTTGGTATATCTTTTAACTCGTGAGATTTATATTTTCTTTGCCTTTGTTTGATTTTTTTTACATTGTTATAGAATAGTTAATGGATCTATACTCTAGCCATCTTTTTTTTAATTTATTACCTTTTAAACAGTAAAAATATGTAGAGTGTTTTGCTAAATCCTATAAAAGAATGTATGTTATTGCATTCTACTTCTACTAGTGAATTTTACATGATATTTAAAAAATACCAAAAATTACCGAACCAAACCGATACCGAAGAGAAACCGACATGATTGGGACGGTTTCAAAAAGTCTAATTTTGGTTATACATAATAGAATAACCGAAAAAATGGTATGGTATAAATTTTATAAAATAACCATCCGAACCAAATCATTGACACCCCTAATTCTTACTCACTCTGTATTTCTGAGGCAGTGAAAACCTCACTTGGGGGTTGCCTCGACTTGTGTGCGCAGTCCAGGCGCGTAGCCGAAAAGTTTAAATGTGAAATTTGTGAGAAAGATAATAAATTTTAATGTTTTAATTGATTAATTTTGACTCCGATCAACATTTTGGGCAAACGGACCCGGACTCGTGATTCGACAGTCCCGGAGGTTCCATAGAAAAATATGAGACTAGGGTGTGTGCCCGGAATCAAATTTCGAGGTCCCAAGTCCGAGAAATGAATTCTCCCGAGAAATGAATTCTCACGTGAAATTGTTTTCTGGAAATAATTAAAGAATTGGAAAGTGATGTTTGTTTAGAAGACTGTGTTGTCGGGCTCGTCTTTTGGTTCCGATACACGGCACAAGTCTTATATATGGTTTAAACGATAGCTGTGAAGTTTTGTTAAATTTGGACGTCATTTTACGTGTTTTGAGCTAGAAATCATAAACTTGACGTTTCATGGAAAGTGGAAAGAAATCATGGATATTGAGACCCAAATTGATGAATTATGATGTTATTTGGGTGATTTGATCGCACGGATGAGTCCGTAGTACCTTTTTGAGATTATATGCATGTTTGGTTTGGAGCCCCGAGGGCTCGCGTGAGTTTTGAGTGGATCCCGGGAGGTCTTAGGCTTAGAAATATTCAAAAATTGCAGGTTCAAGAGTGGCAGGCCCCCAGCGCGGCCGCGTGCCATATCAGCGCGGTCTGCGCTGGAAGATTCAGAGAGGAGTCTTCAGGGTCATTCCACCAGCACGGCCGCGCACCAAATTCGTGCGGTCCGTGTTGGGCAGGTTCAAAGAAGCCCTTTTTCTTCCCTTCCTCGGCGCGGCCGCGGTGCATCTTTGTGCGGTCTGCGCCAGCCTTCAGTAAAGTATATAAAATCAGGATTTTCAGTCATTTTTCACTTTTTCAAAACCCAAAACATAAGAGGTAATTTCCCAAACGATTCTCTTTCTTTAAAACGATTGGTAAGTGATTTCTAACTTATTTTCTTCACTCCTTAACATCTTTAAACATAATTTCAACTTCAAAANAATGGGTAATCGGATTTTGGTTCAAACCTCGGGTTTTGACCACGTGGGTCCAGGGGCATTTTGGGAATTTTTGAACAAACTTTATGAAATTTATTTTTCATGCATTAAAATTGATTCAAGCAGCATTTGTTAATTCATTCAAGTAATTTGTGACTAGATTCGAGCGGTTTGGTGATGAATTTGAGGGGTAAAGCTATACTAGAGGAATGAGTTGAGTTTGGAGCATTCGAGATAAGTGTTTGATCAAACTTTAGCTTAAGGTAATAGGATTAGAGTATTATGTGCCAATTGCTAAATGTTGAGTACGGTGTATAGGCATGGTGACGAGTATCTATACACCGGTATCTAGTATGACCGTGAGTCCTTATTTGTACTTATTCTTATAATGTTGTGACTCTCCCCGGGTTAATTAATGGTTTCTAAATAAACGTGAAGAGTATGAAGAGGAAATATGACTTGTAAACTCCTTGGTGCGTTGGCTTGGATTATGACATGATTTGGAAGTTAAAAATGAATGAAAGAGAAAGAGATATAATTATTCCCTTTTCGGGATGTTTTGAGTATATTTATTATCTCCCTTGTCGGGATGTTTAAGTATATTGTTGTTGCTCCCTTTCCAGGATTTAGCTATTTTGCTTTGTTCCTCCCTTGCCGGGATTTAGCTGTTTTGCTTTGTTTCTCCCTTGCCGGGATATTTCATGTTGTTGTCTACCTCCTCGCCCCATTTGGTTGTGATTGTTGCCTGGGTGAGGTAGAGTGATTATGCAAGAAGGATCATTCCGTGCCATGTTATGAATAATTATGCACGAAGGGTCATTCCATGCCATGTTATGAATAATTATGCACGAAGGGTCATTCCGTGCCATGTTATGAATATTTATGCACGAAGGGTCATTCCGTGCTATGTTTTGATTGGTAATGCACGAAGGAACATTCCGTGCTATATTTTGATTGGTAATGCATGAAGGAACATTCTGTACCCTAAAATGAGAGTTGATGTGAGGAAAGCATGAAGGTTAATGTCGTGCACTTTATTTGACTGTTTTGGTAAGAACGAGAGTGAAAGCACGAAAGGTGGTGCCGGGAAACTGTTGATTACCTTGTTTTTCCTTTATAGTTGTTGTTGTACAGTTTCATTTCTCTATCTGTCGATTTAATATCTGAACTGCAACACTCCCATAGCATTCTCCCCTCCCTCTTAACTGTGTAAGTTCTGTATATTTTCCTTCTATTGCATATATCTGTACAGGTTTGTTTGGTAGTCCTGTCCAGCCTGGTCACTACTTCGCCGGGGTTAGGCCAGGCACTTATCAGCACATGGGGTCAATTGTGCTGATGCTACACTTTTGTGCTATTTTGCACAGATCACGGTACCAGAGCAGCTTTTGGACCAGAGCAATAGTTGATTGGGAGTTTTCTTCAGTCCAGGGACTTTCGAGGTAGTCGAGCCGACGTCCGCAGGCCGGAGTCCTTTCCTATTTTATTCAGTTTGTTATCACTTGTATCGAAAAAAACAGTATTGTGCTTTGTTCAGACTTTGTATGTAGTATTCTATAGACATTTATGAGATAGTGACTCCAGTCTTGGGTAGAGGTTGAAGATGAATTTCCGTATTTTTTTTAGCCTATTTATATTTAAGACTTCCGCTTTTATGGTAAATGCTTCTCTGTTTCTAATATTGTCGATGCTTGTTAAAAGAGGTATTTGATAATTGGCTTGCCTAGCTCCTATTAGTAGGCGCCATCACGACTCCCGATGGTGAGAAATCCGGGTCGTGACAAGTTGGTATCAGAGAACTAGGTTACATAGGTCTCACTACTCACAGACAAGTTTGGTAGAGTCTGAGGGATCGGTACGGAGACGTCTGTATTTATCCCCCAGAGGCTGCGGAGTTAGGAAAATTCCACTTCTGTTCCTTCTTGTCGTGCGATTCTTTCTCTCAAATACTAATTGTCCTTCTACTCTGTTCTTTAGCAGATGGCGAGAACACGTGCTTCTTGTTCTACCGCACAGCAGCCCGAGCCTCCAGCTGCAGCTCCTACGAGGGGTAGAGGGCGAGGCCCTACCACAGGCCGAGGCAGGGGCAGAGCTCAGCCCCGGGCAGCAGTCCCAGAGGTGGAGCCTCATATTGATTATGACGAGGAGGTTCCAGCTCCGGTGGGCCCAGCTCAGGTCCCAGGAGGATTCATGGTCACCCCTGATCTTCAGGACGCCTTGGTCAGACTAGCAAGCTTTATGGAGAGAGTCACTAGAGCGGGTTTGCTTCCGGTAGCACCAGCCACTTCTCAGGCTGGAGGAAGAGTTCAGACTCTTGTTACACGTACTCCAGAGCAGGTAGCTCCCCAGGCTCAGGTTCCCGTGGTTCAGCTGGCTGTGGCAGTTCAGTCGGGTATTGCGGCTCAGACCGACGACGGAGCGGCTATGTTCGCAGATGCTTTGTGGAGGCTTGATAGGTTTACCAAGCTCTTCACCACCACATTCAGCAGTGCTTCTACAGAGGACCCACAGGATTTCTTATTCAGCTGCCATGAGATCCTTCAGACTATGGGTATTGTGGAGACCAATGGGGTCGACTTCGCCACCTTCCGACTTGCAGGATCCGCCAAGACTTGGTGGAGGAGCCATTGTTTATCCAGACTAGCAGGGTCGCTATCATTAACTTGGGACTAGTTTTCAAAGTTGTTTTTGGAGAAGTTTCTCCCAGTTACTCAATGAAAGGCTCTCCGCAGGCAGTTCGAGCGCCTCCATCAAGGCACTATGACAGTCACGCAGTATGAGACCCATTTTATTGATCTCACACACCGTGCTATTGTTATACTCCCCATCGAGAGAGAGAGAGAGAGAGAGGGTGTGAAGGTTTATCGATGGGTTGACTCAGCCCATCCGTCTCTAGATGGATATGGGAGCCAGGAGTGAGATTTCTTTTCAGGAGGCGGCCAATGCGGCCCGTAGAGTTGAGATGGCTCTTGCACGAGGAGGTGGTCAGGGGTCGGATAAGAGGCCTCGTCATTCTGGTAGGTTCAGTGGTGCCTCATCTGGAGGTAGGGATTCTTACGGTAGAGGCCATCCACCGAGTCCCTTTCAGTTAGCACTCCAGGTCTCTCATGGTACTCCAGGCGGTGGTGGTTCTCAACAGCATTTTTCTTATTAGCAGTCCTTCAGTGCACCACCAGCTCCCATCAGTGCACCGCCACTTCAGAGCTTCCGGGGAGGACATTCAGGTCGACAGGGCCAGCAGTCTTAGTAGCCGAGGGTTGTTATGGTTGTGGTGACCCGAGTCACATTGTCAGATTTTGCCCTCGAGCCTTAGGTAGTTCTCAGTAGCAGGGTCATCGCCCCATGATTCAGGCACCAGGTGATGCACAGCTTGCCCAGCCAGCTAGAGGCGGGGGTAGGGATCATAGAGGTAGAGGTAGAGACCGTAGAGGTGGAGCTCGGACCGCCAGAGGTAGGGGTCATCCAGTAGTCGATTATCCCAGAGATATGGCTTAGGGAGGTGGGGCCCAGCCCTGGTGTTATGCTTTGCCAACCAAGCCAGAGGTTGAGTCCTCAGATGCTATTATTACAGGTACTATTCTGGTCTGTGATAGAGATGCTTCAGTACTATTTGACCCTGAGTCTACATATTTGTATGTGTCGCCCTATTTTTCACCCTACCTGGTTATGCCCAGTGATGCTTTGGGTATTCATGTTTATGTATCTACACCGGTAGGTGATTCTATAGTGATCGACCGAGTTTATCGTTCCTGTGTGGTAGTGTTTGAGGGCCTAGAGACCAGTGTTCATTTATTGCACCTAGACATGGTGGATTTTGATGTTATATTAGGGATGGATTGGTTGTCCCCGTATCATGCTATCTTAGATTATCACGCCAAGACTGTGACTCTGGGTTTGCCAGATTTGCCCCGTTTAGAGTGGAGAGGAACCCCAGGTCAACCACCCGCAGTGTTATTTCATATGTGATGGCTCGACGTAGGGTCAAGAAGGGGTGTTTATCTTACTTGGAGTATGTTCGCAATTCCAGCGGAGAGGTCCCTTCTATTTATTCCGTTCCTATTATTCGGGAGTTCCCCGAGGTTTTCCCTTCAGACCTGTCGGGTATGCCGCCCGACAGGGATATTGGTTTCTGTATTGATCTGGCTTTGAGCACGCAACCCATCTCTATTCCACTGTATCGCATGGCCCTGCCAGAGTTGAAGGAGTTAAAGGACCAGTTACAGGATTTGCTGGTGAAGGGTTTTATCAGACCTAGTGTTTCCCCTTGGGGTGCACCGGTAATATTTGTGAAGAAAAAGGATGGTTCGATGAGGATGTGCATTGATTACCAGCAATTGAACAAAGTGACGATCAAGAATAAGTGTCCGTTACCGAGGATTGAAGATATGTTTGACCAGCTTCAGGGTGCGAGGGTGTTCTCACAGATAGTCTTGAGATCTGGCTACCACCAATTGAGGATTAGGGCATCTGATGTCCCTAAGACAGCATTTCGCACCCGGTATGGGCACTATGAGTTTTTTGGTCATGTCATTTGGGTTGACCAATGCCCCAGCAGCATTCATGGAGTTAATGAACCGGGTATTCAGGCCGTACTTGGACTTGTTCGTGATAGTCTTTATTAATGATATTCTGGTGTACTCTCGCAGCCAAGAGGAGCACGAGTAGCACCTTAGAGTGGTTCTTCAGACTTTAAAGGATAGCCAGTTATATGCTAAGTTCTCAAAGTGCAAGTTCTGGTTGAGTTCGGTTGCATTTCTGGGTCACGTTGTATCGGTAGAGGGTATTCAGGTGGACGCGAAGAAGATAGAGGCAATCAAGAACTGACCTAGACCAGATTTAGCGACAGAGATTTGGAGTTTCTTGGGGTTAGTAGGTTACTACCGTTAGTTTGTGGAGGGGTTTTCATCTATCGCAGCCCTGATGACCAGATTGACCCAGGAGGGTGCCCAGTTCTGATGGTCGGATGAGTACGCGGAGAGCTTTCAGAAGCTCAAGACAGCTTTGACTACGGCGCCGGTGTTGGTTTTGCCCACAGGTTCAGCGCCTTATACTGTCTATTGTGATGCTTCCCGTATTAGGCTTGGCGCAGTATTGATGCAGGATGGCAAGGTTATAGATTATGCTTCGAGGCAGCTAAAAAATCATGAGAAGAACTATCCGGTGCATGATTTAGAGTTGGCGGCCATTGTTCATGCCTTAAAGATTTGGAGGCATTATCTATATTGTGTGACGTGTGAGGCGTACACGGATCACAAGAGTCTTCAGTATCTGTTCAAGCAGAAAGAGTTGAATGTGAGGCACAGGAGATGGTTGGAGCTATTGAAGGATTATGATGTTACTATTTTGTATCACCCGGGGAAGGCCAATGTGGTAGTCGACGCATTGAGTAAGAAGTCCGCCAGCATGGGTAGTCTTGCTTATATCCCAGTCAATCAGAGACCGCTTGCTTTGGATATTCAAGCCCGGGCCAATTGATTTGTGCAGTTGGATATTTCTGAGCCTAGCAGAGTGTTAGCTTGCACGGTCGCTCGTTCTTCATTATTGCAGCGTATCCGTGATCGGCAGTTTGATGATCCCCATTTGTGTATCCTGAGAGACACGGTGTAGCGTGGAGGTTCCACGAAGGTGACCTTAGATAGCGATGGTGTTTTGAGATTGCAGGGGCGAGTTTGTGTGCCCAATGTCGATGGGATTCGAGAGTCAATCTTAGTGTAGGCCTATAGTTCTCGGTATTCTATTCACCCGGGTGCCGCGAAGATGTATTAGGACTTGCGGCAGCATTATTGGTGGTGTAGGATGAAGAAAGATATTGTCGCATATGTGGCTCGATGTTTGAACTGTCAGCAGGTTAAGTATGAGCATCAGAGACCAAGTGGTTTTTTTCAGAGGATTGAGCTTCCCGAATGGAAGTGGGAGAGGATTACCATGGACTTCATTTCCGGACTTCCATTGACTCGGAAGAAGTTTGATGCTATATGGGTTATTGTTGATAGGCTGACCAAGTCAGCACATTTCATCCCTGTGGCAGTCGGGAGATTGTTCGCCTTCACGGTGTGCCAGTATCTATCATTTCGAATCGGGGTACGCAGTTTACCTTGCAATTCTGGAGAGCAGTTCAGCGGGAGTTGGGCACCGAGGTTGAGTTAAGCACAGCATTTCATCCCCAGACAGACAGTCAGTCCGAGAGGACTATTCAGGTATTGGAGGATGTGCTCCGAGCTTGTGTCATTGATTTTGGAGGCTCGTGGGACCAGTTTTTGCCTTTAGCAGAGTTCGCCTACAAAAATAGCTACCAGTCCAGTATTCAGATGGCGCCATATGAGGCGTTATATGGTAGGCGATGTCGGTCTCCAGTGGGATGGTTTGAGCCGAGAGAGGCTCGATTGTTGGGTACAGACTTAGTTCAAGAGGCCTTAGATAAGGTCAAGATCATTCAGGAGAGGCTTCGTTCAGCTCAGTCTAGGTAGAATACTTATGTAGACCGTAAGGTCCAAGATGTAGCTTTCATGGTTGGTGAGTGGGTATTGCTCCGAGTGTCACCTATGAAGGGCGTGATGAGGTTCGGGAAGAAGGGCAAGCTTAGCCCTAGGTACATTGGCCCGTTTGAGATTCTTGACCGAGTAGGAGAGGTGGCTTATAGACTTGCATTGCCACCCTGCTTATCAGTCGTGCATCCAGTTTTCCATGTGTCTATGCTTCGGAGGTATCACGGTGATCCAACCCATGTGTTAGACTTCAGTACTGTCCAATTGGACAAGGATCTATCTTATGAGGAGGAGCTGGTAGCCATTTTAGACCGGTAGGTTCGACAGTTGAGGTCGAAGAGTTTTCCTTCAGTGCGTGTCCAGTGGAGAGGTCAGCCTCCTGAGGCATCGACCTGGGAGTCCGAGTCTGATATGCGGAGCCGTTATCCCTATCTTTTTCCCGACTCAGGTACTTCCTTCTTTTGTCCGTTCGAGGACAAACAGTTGTTTTAGAGGTGGAGAATGTGACGACTCAAAGGGTCATCACCTGTATTCCTACTCACTCTGTACTTTTGAGGCCGTGAAAACCTCACTTGGGGGTTGCCTCGACTTGTGTGCGCAGTCCAGGCTCGTAGCCGGAAAGTTTAAATGTGAAATTTGTGAGAAAGATAATAAATTTTGATGTTTTAATTGATTAAGTTTGACTTCAGTCAACGTTTCTGGCAAACGGACCCAGACTCATGATTCGACAGTCTCGGAGGGTCCGTAGAAAAATATGAGACTTGGATGTGTGCCCGGAATCAAATTTCGAGGTCCCAAGTCCGAGAAATGAATTCTCACGTGAAATCATTTTCTGGAAATAATTAAAAAATTAGAAAGTGATGTTTGTTTAGAAGACTGTGCTGTCGGGCTTGTATTTTGGTTCCGACGCCCGGCACAAGTCTTATATATGGTTTAAACAATAGCTGTGAAGTTTGGTTAAATTTAGACGTCATTTGACGTGTTTTGAGCTAGAAATCATAAACTTGATGTTTCATGGAAATTGGTAAGAAATCATGGGTATTGAGACCCAAATTGATGAATTATGATGTTATTTGGGCGATTTGATCGCACGGATAAGTCTGTAGTGTGTTTTTAAGATTATATGCTTGATCGGTTTGGAGCTCTGAGGGCTCGGGTGAGTTTTGAACGGATCCCGGGAGGTCTTAGGCTTAGAAATATTCAGAAATTGCAGGTTCAGGAGTGGCAGGCCCCCAGTGCGGCCACGGTCAAATCCGAGCTAGAAGCCGCTCGGCCACGGTGCATTTCTGCGCGGTCCGCATTGCTAGGATTCAGAGGGCCAGTGGATTCCAGTTCGACCAGCGCGGCCACATGCCGTATCAGCACGGTCCGCGCTGGAAGATTCAAAGAGGGGTCTTCAGGGTCATTCCACCAGCGCGGCTGCGCACCAAATTCATGCGGTCCGTGCTGGGCAGGTTCAGAGAACCCCTTTTTCTTCCCTTCCTCGGCGCGGCCGCGGTGCATCTTTGTTCGGTCCGCGCCAGACTTCAGTAAAGTATATAAAGTCGGGATTTTCAATCATTTTTCACTTTTTCGAAACATAGCGATTTTCTAAACGATTCTCTTTCTTCAAAACGATTGGTAAGTGATTTCTAACTTATTTTTTTCACTCCTTAACATCTTTAAACATAATTTCAACTTCAAAACTAAGATTTTAATGTGGAAATTTGGGAATTCAGGGTAGAGCCTAGGGTTTATAAAATTGGGGGGTTTAGCCCTCAATTCGAGGTCCGATTCCAAAATGACTTATATATCTGAATTCATGGGGGAATGGGTAATCGGGTTTTGGTTCGAACCTCGGGTTTTGACCACGTGGGTCCGGGGAATTTTGGGAATTTTTGAACAAACTTTGGGAAATTCATTTTTAATGTATTCAAATTTATTCAAGTAGCATTTGTTAATTCATTCGAGTAATTTGTGACTAGATTCGAGTGGTTTGGTGGTGAATTTGAGGGATAAAGCTATACTAAAGGATTGAGTTGAGTTTGGAGCATTCGAGGTAAGTGTTTGATCTAACTTTGGCTTGAGGGAATGGGATTAGAGTATTATGTGCCAATTGCTAAATCTTGAGTACGGTGTATAGGCATGGTAACGAGTATCTATACACCGGTGTCTAGTATGACCGTGAGTCCTTATTTATACTTTGATAATGTTGTGACTCTCTCCGGTTTAATTGATGGTTTCTAAATAAACGTGAAGAATATGAAGAGGAAATATGACTTGTAAACTCCTTGGAGCGTTGGCTCGGATTATGACATTATTTGGAAGTAAAAAATGAACGAAAGAGAAAGAGATATAGTTATTACCTTGTCGGGATCTTTTGAGTATATTTATTATCTCCCTTGCCGGGATGTTTGAGTATATTATTGTTGCTCCCTTGCCGGGATTTAGCTGTTTTGCTTTGTTCCTCCCTTGCCAGGATTTAGCTGTTTTGCTTTGTTTCTCCCTTACCGAGATATTTCATGCTATTGTCTACCTCCTTGCCCCATTTGGTTGTGATTGTTGCCTGGGTGAGGAAGAGTGATTATGCACAAAGGGTCATTCCGTGCCATGTTATGAATAATTATGCACGAAGGGTCATTCCATGCCATGCTTTGAATATTTATGCACGAAGGGTCATTCCGTGCTATGTTTTAATTGTTAATGCACGAAGGAACATTCCGTGCCCTGAAATGAGAGTTGATGTGAGGAAAAGCATGAAGGTTAATGTCGTGCACTTTATTTGACTGTTTTGGTGAGAACGAGAGTGAAAGCACGAAAGGTGGTGTTGTGCAACTGTTGATTATCTTGCTTTTCCTTTATAGTTGTTGTTGTACAGTTTCATTTCTCTATCTGTCGATTTAATATCTGAACTGCAAGACTCCCATAGCATGCTCCCCTCCCCGTTAGCTGTGTAAGTTCTGTATATTTTCCTTCTATTGCATATATCTGTACAGGTTTGTTTGGTAGTCCTATCCAGCCTCGCCACTACTTCACCAGGGTTAGGCCAGGCACTTACCAGCACATGGGGTCGGATATGATGATGCTACACTTCTGTGCTCTTTTGTGCAGATCACGGTACTGGAGCAGCTTTTGGACCACAACAATAGTTGATTGGTAGTTGTCTTCAGTCCAGGGACTTTCGAGGTAGCCGAACCGACGTCCGTAGGCCGGAGTCCCTTCATATTTTATTCAGTTTGTTATCACTTGTATCGAAACAAATAGTATTGTACTTTGTTCAGACTTTGTGTGTAGTATTCTATAGACGTTCGTGAGTTAGTGAATCCAGTCTTGGGTAGAGGTTGAAGTTGAATTTCTGCATTTGTTTTAGCTTATTTATATTTAAGACTTCCGCTTTTATGGTAAATGCTTCTCTGTTTCTAATATTGTCGATGCTTGTTAAAAGAGGTATTTGATAAGTGGCTTATCTAGCTCCTATTAGTAGGCGCCATCACGACTCCCGAGGGTGGAAAATCCTGGTCGTGACAGTCTTATATGTGATTTAAGTGCTTTCTGTAAAGTTTTGTTGAAAACGGACGTCATTTGACATGTTTCGAACTTAAAAATGGAAATTTGTGTCTTATGAAAAGTTGGAAGAAATCATGTGATTTGAGGCTTGATTCTATGTATATGATGTTATTTTTCCGATTTGATCGCACGAGTAAGTCCGTAGGATGTTTTCGAGATTTTGTGCATAATTGGTTTGGAGCCCCGGGGGCTCGGGTGAGTTTTGGATAGGCCATCCATTGCATTTTTGAATTTGTAAAGATCTAGTATGAAGGGTTCTGTAATTTTTGCAAATGCGAAGGCTGAACTCGCAATTGCAAGCTTGCAAATGCGAGCATCGAGTCACAATTGCGAAGTCTGGGAAATCCAGGCAGAGGTCGCAAATGCGACGATTTCTCTCGCAAATGCAAGGTGTCGCCTTTCGCAAATGCGATCAGGTTTTCGCAAATGCAAAACCTGTCAACTAGACCGGGGTTCGCAAATGCGAACTTAAGTGTCGCATTTCCCAAGCCTGCAGGGTTCGCAATTGCGAACCTGACTTCGCATTTCCCATATCTCAGGCCTGCAATTTTTCATACTTAGACGAATTTTTACCTCATTTCTTCATTCTTTCACGTCAAACACTCCATAAGCGATTTTCCAAGAAAACTTTCTTTCCCAAATCATTCTAAGTCAATTTTTACTTAATTCCTTCAATCATTTACATCATTTATCATGTTTTCATCTTAAAATCAAGGATTTTCATGGGTGAAAATGGGGATTTTGGGTAGAACCAAGGTTTTCTTCAAATTTGGGGGTTGGACCTCAATTTGAGGTCCGATTTCAAAACAAATCATAGATATAAACTCGTGGGGGAATGGGTAACCGGGTTTTGGTTCGAACCTCAGCTTTTGACCACGTAGGCCCGGAGGCATTTTGGTAATTTTTTAGTAAAACTTTGGGAAATTCATTTTCAAGCATTCAAACTGATTCAATTAGTATTTGTTGATACATTCAAGTAATTTTGACTAGATTCGAGCGGTTTGGTAGTGAATCCGAGGGGTAAAGCTATACTAGAGGCTTGAGTTGAGTTTGGAGCATTCGAGGTAAGTATTTGGTCTAACTTTGGCTTGAGGGAATATGAATAGAGTCTTATTTGCTAATTGCTATTTGTCGAGTACGGTGTATAGGCATGGTGGTGAGTATCTATACACTGGTGTCTAGCATCATCGTGTGTCCTTATATTGAGATTATCCTGAATTGTTGTGACTCTTCCATGCTTATTTGATGATTTCTATATACTGTAAAGAGCATGGACAGAGATTATGATTACTAAACTTCGTGGAGCAATGGCTCGAATTGTATTACGGATTGAGAAGGTATATGATATGAAATGACTCTTGGAGCGATGGCTCGAATGTTAAATTGAATTATAAGTGAGAAGTGTAAGAAAGAGAAAGAGTTGATGGTTACTTCCTTGCCAGGACGTGTTATTGGTTTTTTAGATTTTTCTCCCTTGCCGGGATTTAGTTGTGTTGTTATATTCCCTTGTCGGGATTGCTGTCATTAGTTATTACCACCCTTACCCCTTACTTGTAATTGTTGACTAGGTGAGGTTTGTTATTTATATATGGATCGGGTTGCACGCTGCAATAGAGATAATCGTGGATTGGGTTGCACGCCGCAACAGTGATAATCGTGGATCGGGTTGTACGCCACAGCAATGATAATTGTGGATCGGGTTGCACGCCACAATGGTAGTAATTGAGCATCGGGTTGCATGCCGCAACAGTATTGTTATATGATCGGATCGGGTTGCGCGCCGCAACAAATTATAGCTTAAGTGTGTTTATTGCGGATTTAATTTTCTGTTGGTTGTTCTATCCTTAAGTTTAGACTTCTTGTTTTAATTGTTGCCTCCCCACAACATGTTTCCCCCTCCTTTTATAAACTGCTTATTTCCTGTTTATTTTTCCGCAATATATTTCATAACTGCACAGGTTTATCTGGTAGTCTGGTCTAGCCTCGTCACTACTTCGCCGAGGTTAGGCTAGGCACTTACCAACACATGGGGTCTGTTGTGCTGATGCTACACTCTGTGCATCTTTTTGCACAGATCACAGCATTGGAGCAGCAGCTTTTGGACAACAGTAGAGGATTCGGGAGTTGACTTCAGTCCAGAGACCCCGAGGTAGCCTTGCTGACGTCCGTAGGCCCGGGGTCTCTCTATCTCTATTTTAGTTTGTTATCTTTGTACCGAAACAAATAGTTTTAGGTTTCATTCGAACCTTGTATTTATTATTCTCTAGACGTTCGTGAGTACTGTGACACCAGTCTTGGGTAGAGGATTTTGTTAAAACTTCCACATTTATTTCAGTAAATTATATTTGAGACTTTCGCTTTATTATTAAATGCTTCAATGTTTCTAATATTGTTGATGTTCGCTAAAAGAGGTAATTGATGATTGGCTTGCCTAGCTCCTACTAGTAGGCGCCATCACGACTCCCGAGGATGGGAAATCCGAGTCGTGACAAGTTGGTATCAGAGAACTAGGTTACATAGGTGTAAACACGTGATTTTTTACCCTCCCCGGGAATTTTCACACTTTTTAGTAAAATATTTAATATAAGCCTAATATAGCTATTTTAGCTAATTTT
>MU691505.1:44904-56518 GCA_026770625.1 Nicotiana glauca
GAGTAAAGTGAGTACTACCAACTCAGTGAGTAATAAGCATATATAATGTCTGAAGATATAAATTCACGAAATGCCACAATGTAAAGCTAAAATTATCAATTTAACACCATCAACAAAAAAAAATATCAACAAAACCACATCAGGTATATCAAGTAAAATATATATGCATGAATGCAATGCAATGCATAAGATGGTACATTCCAGTACCCACTGCGGCGTGCAGCTCAAGCCATCCATACTTATTTATCGTCGACGGTGGTCACTGGGGGTGTGTACAGACTCCGGAAGGGCTCCTACAGCCCAAGCGTAATATTTTGGTCAATCATTGTTACCTGACCGGTCAGCCATTGTTACCTGACCAATTTATATCACAGAGTGCCATTGTTACCACTGTTCCAAGTATATATTACAGTGTCATTGTTACCACTGTTTCAAGTATAATATACAGTNNNAAATACATTTAAAATGTCATTTAAGTTTTCAACGCTTAGAATTATGGCTGAGTTTGCAAAACAGCATTTAAAACCTTGGACTGAAATTAAATGATATGCAATATCATGCTATGTAGCAATATCAATCCTCGAAGGATTTTACAAATCGGCACAAGGCCCCAAACATGGAATCAAGCCTAGTAATATCATCAATGCAATGTGCGTATCAGTCGCCAATATATTATAATTATCACTCGGGATGGACCAAATCACAAATCCCCAACCATAAACGACCCTCCACCTACCATGGGGTGCGTGTCTCGCCTCAATATAGCGTCACAGTGTGATATACCGAGGTTTCAAACCCTCAGGTCATCATCTACACAAATTACTCACCTCTAATCGGCGAAATCTCTAGCCCGCGATGCCTTTGCTCCTCAAATCGGCCTCCACGCGCGTCGAATCTCTTTGATGAAGAACTTGTGATTGGGTTATTCGATTCTTGAAGATTGATGCAAGATTGGATGATTCAAATGGTGAGTTCCCCCACTCTCTCTCTAAAATGCTCTCACCTCTTTCTAGAATGCTCAGAAAATCACCCCAAAATGAACCCCAAAGGATATATATTGAAATGGGGTCGGGTTATAAAAAGTGGGAAGTTAACACTTCGAAGTCGGGTCTACTGTAGTAGAACGGACCGCAAAATGAACATGCGTTCCGCATAATGCACCGCAGAATCGACACCCAAAACTGATAATGAAACATAAGGAAGCAGAAAATGGGAAGAACGGGGTAGTTACTCACGAGACGATGGGTCGGGTCGTCACACAGATCATCCAGGTACCTCTTCTCAGGCACACTATCCTTGAGGCGAGGAGACATATGGAGACTTCGAGGTATATCTGCAGCGTTCGCAGACCGAAGAGTCTTCTTCCTTATTGTAGTTGTAGAGATGTTATCCTATCATATTTTTGATGTAGTTATTCTGGAGATTAGAGTACTTATTGGAATTCTATTAGCTTGTGTTTCCCGTGAGTTTCTGGCTTTTGGGATTTGGTTGTTGACTTCCGCATATTCTTAGAGTTGTACAGGCCGGACGGCCTTATACTCAGTTGTTATTTTTCATATGTTCAGTTTTAATTGGTTTTTCTGCAAATATTATATCTTTTCTGCAATACTTGGCTTACCTGGTCGTGAGGACTAGGTGCCATCACGACATGTTCACGATCGGTGAACTAGGGTCATGACAAAGACTAGCCAATGGTTACATAAATCCATTAATATACGCTCAAATATTCATTACAAACTAATTTATAGCAATTCCTAACCCGATTGGAAAGTTGACCAAAATGCCCTCGGGCCCACGTGCCCGGAATCCAAAACTTTTCGAAGACAAACTTTGCCCATGACCTTAGAAACTCAAATATATAATTTTCTCTTAACTCCATATCCAAAATCGTGATCAAAATCCAAGAACACTAATTTTCTAGGTCTTCCTCTAACCCTCAATTTTCTACCCATTTTCATACTAAAATCCATACATAATCAATGTATTTAACTCATAATAGGTGGGAATAACTTACCTTAACACATTATTGATGAAGATCCTCTCTTGAACCCTTCCAAGAATCGCCCAAGCCATGAAAATTGTGAGAGAAATGGCCAAAATCCGACTTTTAAAACAACCCTCTGCCTTCAAGCATTTTTGCTTCTGCAGAACCATGTCCGCTTCTGTGGCTCCCATCCACGTCCAGGCCTTCCGCTTCAACGATTCTCCACATTGTAGGTGTGGTCCACTTCTGCGGAAGCCCAACCGCATCTGCGGATCCCTGCAGCTCCAACCAAGACCGCTTCTGCGGTCTCCCCTTCGCACCTGCGATACCGCTTCTACGGTCCCCATTTCCGCAAAAGCGAAAATACCAGAAGCAGCAGCTTCAGTACTTCTTCAAACTCCGGATTCGATCCGTTAGCAACTCGGAATCCACCCGAGGCCCCCGGGACCCCAACCAATCATACCAACTATTCCCAAAACACATTACGGACTTGCTCGAGGCTTCAAATCCCATCAATTAACGCTAAAATCACGAATTACACCCCGATTCAAGCTTTATGAACTTCGAACTTTCCAACTTCTACTTTCGATGCTTAAGCCTAACAAATCACGTCCGATTGACCTCAAATTTTGCACACAAGTCATATTTGACATTACGGACCTACTCCAACTTTCGAAATTGGATTCCGACCCCGATATCAAAAAGTCAACCTCCGGTCACAACTCCTCAAAAACCTTCAAATTTCTATCTTTAGCCAAATGAATTCAAAATGACCTATAGACCTCCGAATTCACTTTCGATCACGCTCCCAACTCCAGAATCATCATACGGAGCTACTCCGAGTCTCGAAATCCCAATCGGACATCGATAACGCTAAAGTGCACCCCAAGCCAAACTTAAGAAATTTCTTCCAAAATGCTAACTCCACAATAGGCGCCAAAACACTCCCGAGTTATCCAAAACCCGAACCGGGCATACGCCCAAGTCCGATATCATCATACGAACTTGCTGGAACCTTCAGATCCCGATTCTGAGGTTGTTTACTCAAAAATCCACTCCTAGTTCATTCTTTCAACTTTAAGCTTCTCAAATGAGAATTTTCATTTAAATTTAACTCTTATCTTCCTGAATTTAAATTCCGACCATGCAAACAAGTCACAATACCTGAAATGAAGCTGCTTATGGCCTCAGACTACTGAACTACACGCTAGGGCTCGAAACGATCGATCGGGTCGTTACACCCAGGACCTCAACCAAACCTACCAACCAATCCCAAAACATATTACGGACTTGCTGGAGGCCTCAAATCACATCAAACAACACTAAAATTATGAATCGGCCTCCAATTCAAACTTAATGAACTTTAGAATTTTAAACTTCTATTTTCGATGTTTAAACCTATCAAATCACGTTCGATTGACCGCAAATTTTGCACACAAGTCATATTCAACATTACGAGCCTACTCCAACTTTTGGAATCGGATTTCAACCCCGATATCAAAAGGTCCACTTCCGATCAAACTTCTCAAAAACCTTCAAATTTCTATCTTTAACCAAATGACTCCAAAATGACCTACGGACCTTCGAATTCACTTCTGATCACGCTTCCAACTCCAGAATCACCATACGGAGTTGCTCCATGATTCAGAATCCCAAAAGGACATCAATATCACAGAAATACACTTCAACCCAAACTTATGAAATTTCTTTCAAAATGCTACTTTCCACAATAGGCGCCAAAATGCTCCCGGGTCATCCAAAACCCGATCCGGGCATACGCCCAAGTCCAAAATCATCATATGAACCTGCTGGAAGCTTCAGATCCCGATTTTAACTTTAAGCTTCCGAAATGAGAATTCTCTTTCCAAATCAACTCTGAACTTCCCGAAACTTAACTCCGACTACGCGTTCAAGTCATAATACCTGAAATGAAGCTGCTCATGGCCTCTGACTGCTAGACGGCATGCTAGAGCTCAAAACGACCGGTCGGGTCGTTATATGTAAACTATTCTAAGTTATGGATAACATAATAACATGAATAAAGTATCACACAAAAAAAAGAGAAAATTATGTAGATAAAAGTCATACTATATGTAAATAATACTTATTTAATTTTTGAGAAGAGAAAGTATTTTAATAATGAGAAAAGTCATACTACATGGATAAGATATATCTATTTGAGGATCTATATATATTGATAAAACTAAAACCAAAATCATATACAATTGATATAATTTCAAAAAATAATTAGAAATTGAAAATATATTTAAATTCTTATGTACATTTTAATAAAAAATTAAAAGTCAAACTTCATTACAAATAAAAGAATTGTATAAAATTTCATTGTAACAGTAATCATATAAAAAGAGGGATAGAGATATTGTGAGAAAATAATATACTTTAAATTAATTTAAAACATAAATCTCTGTATTTTGTTCAATTAGCATTTTAGGTTTGAGATTTTTTTTTTGGTTGGAAAGATAGGCATTATTATAACATACAAAATATTTACATAAGTTTAGAGTCTTGGATGCATACAAGGCATCCTTTGTACAAAGATAGAGCCAGATTTGTGACGACCCAAAGGGTCATCACCTGTTTCCTCATTCGTTCCGTGCTTCTGAGGCCTTGAAAACCTCACTTTTATTTGCCTCGATTTGCATGCGCAGTCCGCACATATAGCCGGAAGGCTTAAATATGAATTCTATGTGAAAAATGATGAATTTTGATATTAATATGGTTAAAGTTGACTTTGGTCAACATTTTTGGTAAACGGACTCGGACCCGTAATTTGACAGTCCCGGAGGATCCGTAGAAAAATATGAAACTTGGGCGTATGCCCAGAATCGAATTCCGAGGTCCTGGGCCCGAGGAATGAATTTTTCCATGAAATTGTTTTCTGAAAATGTTTAAGGAAAATAAAAATGAAATTTGATCAAAAAGTGATAGTATCGGGCTTGTATTTTGGTTCCGACGCCCGGTACAAGTCTTAAATATGTGTTAAGCGCTATCTGTAAAGTTTGGTTGAAAACGGACGTCATATGACGTGTTTCAGACTATAAGTTCCAAATTTGAAAGTTTATGAAACTTAGAAGAAAATCATGTATTTTGAGGCTTGATTCTATGTATATGATGTTATTGTGGCGATTTAATTGTACGAGTAATTCTGTAGGATATTTTTGAGGTTGTGTGCATGTTTGGTTTGGAGCCCCGAGGGCTCGGGTGAGTTTTGGATAGGTGTTGAGTTGTTTTTCTTAAACTTTGGGCAGCAGATTTGCAACAGGTGCTTCAGACCTGCAGGCTTCGCATTTGCGAAGCCTGGATTGCAAATGCGAGTATCGCTAATGTGAAGTCTGCTTCACAAATGCGAAGTTAGCCAGGTCCGCCTGGGATCGCAAAAGCGAAGGATTTTCCGCAAATGCGGACATCGCAAATGCGAACAAAATTCCGCAAATGCGAAGACTGGGCATCTGGGCAGGGTTCGCAAATGCGAACTCTTTTCTCCCATTTTCCAAGTCTAGTGGGTTCGCAATTGCGAACCCAGGTTTGCAATTCCCATATCTGCAACCTGCAATGTTCATACTTAGACGATTTTTAAGCTTTATTTTTCATATCTCTCAAACCCAAACACCCATTGGCGAATTTTCAAGAACCCTTCCTCCTCCAATCCATTTGTAAGTTGATTTTCACTTAATTTCTTCAATAATTAACATCATTTGTCATGTTTTCATCTTAAAATCAAGATTTTTCATGGGAGAAAATGGGAATTTTGGGTAGAACCTAGGTTTTCTTAAAATTGGAGATTTGGACCTCAATTTGAGGTTCGATTTCAAAACGAATCATAGATATGAACTCATGAGGGAATGGGCAACCGGCTTTTTGTTTGAACCTCGGGTTTTGACCATGTGGGCCCGGGGGCATTTTGGGGGGTTTTTGAGCAAAACTTTGGGAAATTCATTTTCATGCATTCAAGTTGATTCAATTAGCATTTGTTGATACATTCAAGTAATTTGTGACTAGATTCGAGCGGTTTTGTGGTGAATTAGAGGGGTAAAGCTATACTAGAGGCTTGAGTGGATTTTTGGAGCATTTGAGGTAAGTGTTTGATCTAACTTTGGCTTGGGGGAATAGCATTAGAGTGTTATTAATTGTTAATTCCTAAATGATCGAGTACGGTGTATAGGCATGGTGACGAGTATCTATACACCGGTGTCTAGCATGACCGTGGGTCTTTGTTTGTGCTTATTTTGGTATATTTTGGGACCATTCCAGACTAAATTAATGATTTCTACCTAATGTGAAGAGTATGAGGATTAAATTGTGAATTGTGAATTCTTTGGAGCGTTGGCTCGGACGATAAAAACACTATTGAATAAGAAATGAAAGAAATGGAAAGAGATGTGATTAATCCCTTGCCGGGATGATTTGAGTATATTGATTATCTCCCTTCTCGGGGTGTGAAAGTTGTTGTTATTGCTCCCTTGCCGGGATTTTTGTTGTTTAATTGTGTTTTTCCTTGCTGGGACATATTCTTATTATTGTTCATTCCCTTGCCCGTTTGGTTTTGATTGCTGTTTGGGTGAGGAAGAGTGATAATACACAAAGGGTCATTCTATGCCATGTTTTGATTTTATTTGCACGAAGGGTCATTTCGTGCCATGTTTTGATTATATTTGCACGAAGGGTCATTCTGTGCCATTGTTGATTATATTTGCACGAAGGGTCATTCCGTGTCATTGTTGATTATATTATGCACGAAGGGACATTCCGTGCTCCGATTTGATTATATTTGCACGAAGGATCATTCCGTGCCATGAAATGAGAGTTATGTTAGGAAAGCACGAAGGGTGATGCCGTGCATTTTATTTGATTGCTTTGGGTGAGGATGAGAGTAAAAGCACGAAGGGTGATACCGTTAATTTTATTTGATTACTCTGGGTGAGGATGAGAGTAAAAGCACGAAGGTTGATGTCGTGTAACTGTTGGATTTCTTGTTTATGTTAATTATTGTTGTGCCCTGTTTCTTATTTAAGTTGAAGACTTTTATATCCAGATTGTACTCCCCCATAGCATTCTTCCCTCCCTTTTAACTGTTTAGTTTTGGTATTCGTTCCTTTTATTGCACATGTATATATATTGAACTGCACAGGTTGATTTGGTAGTCCTGTCTAGCCTCGTCACTACTTCGCCAGGGTTAGTCCAGGCACTTACCAACACAGGGGGTCGGTTGTGCTAATGCTACACTTCTGTGCTTTTTGCACAGATCACGGTACTAGAGCAGCTTTTGGACCACTGCAGTAGCACATCGAGTGGGAGCTGACTTTAGTCCAGGGACTACGAGGTAGCCTACCTGGCGGTCGCAGGCCGGAATCCCTTTCTATATCTTCTGTTTGTTTTCATTGTACCAAGACAGACACTGTGTATTTTTTTTTATTATTCATACTTGTTTGTAGCACTCATTAGTAGTTCATAAAATAGCGACTCCAGTCTTGGGTAGTGAAATGTTAGGCCTCCGCATTTTGGGTTTTCTGTTATTTATGTTATAAAAGACTTCTGCTTTTATTTAAAGGTTTATTATTGTTATTACTGTTGTGTTGTTATCCAAAAATGTTTAAATGTTTGGCTTGCCTAGCTCCAACAGTAGGCGCCATCACGACTCCCGATGGTGGGAAATTCGGGTCGTGACAAGTTGGTATTAGAGCTCTAGGTTGCATAGGTCTCGCTACTCACGGACAAACTTGGCAGAGTCTGAGGGATCGGTACAAAGACGTCTGTATTTATCCCCCAGAGGCTACGGAGTTAGGAAAAGTTTCACTTTTGTTCTTTCTTGTCATGTGATTCTGTTTCTCAAATACTGATTGCCTTTCTACTCTGTTCTTTTGCAGATGGCGAGAACATGTGCTTCCTCTTCTATCGCGCAGTAGCCCGAGCCCCCAGAAGTAGCTCCTGCGAGGGGCAGAGGCCGAGGCCGTGCTATAGGCCGAGACAGGAGCAGAGCTCAGCCCCGGGCAGCAGTTACAGAGGTGGAGCCTCATATTGACTATGATGAGGAGGTTTCGGCCCCAGCAGCTCCAGTGGGCCCAACTCAGGTCCCAGGAGGGGTCATGGTCACCTCAGATCTTCAGGATGCTCTAATCAAATTGGCAGGCTTTATGGAGAGTGTCATTAGAGCGGGTTTGCTGCCAGTAGCACCAGCCACTTCTCAGGCTGGAGGAGGGGTTCAGACTCCTGCTACACGTACTCTAGAGTAGGTAGCTCCCCAGACTCATGTCCTAGTGGTTCAGCCAGCTGTGGCAGCTCAGCCAGGTATTGCAGCCCAGGCCGGTGATGGAGCAGCTATGTATTCGGATGCTTTGTGGAGACTTGATAGGTTCTCCAAGCTCTTCACCACTACATTCAGCGATGCTTTATCAGAGGATCCCTAGGATTTCTTATTCAGCTGTCATGAGATCCTTAGGACCATGGGTATAGTGGAGACCAATGGGGTCAATTTTGCCACCTTCCGGCTTGCAGGATCCGCCAAGACTTGGTGGAGAGATTATTGCCTATCTAGACTAGCAGGGTCTCCAGCATTGACATGGGATCAGTTCGCGGAGTTATTTTTGGAGAAGTTTCTCCCAGTCACTCAGCGGGAGGCACTTCGCAGGCAGTTTGAGCACCTCCAGCAGGGCTCCATGATAGTTACACAGTATGAGACTCGGTTTATTGATTTGGCACGCCATGCTATTGTGATACTCCCCACAGAGCGAGAGAGGGTTCTGAGATTTATTGATGGATTGATTCAGACGATCCATCTCCAGATGGCTATGGGAGTTGGTAGTGATATTTCCTTTCAGGAGGCGGCCAATGCGGCCCGTAAGGTTGAGATGGCCCTCGCACGGGGAGGTGGTCAGATGTCGGATAAAAGTTCTCGTCATTCTGGTAGGTTCAGTGGTACCTCGTCTGGAGGTAGGGATTCTTACGGTAGAGGTCATTTACCGAGACCCTTTCAGTCAGCGCTCCAAGTTTCTCATGGTACTCCAGGCGGTGGTGGTTCTCAGCAACATTATTCAGATTACAGCCTATCCGTGCACCCCCACTTCAGAGCTTCAGGGGAGGACATTCAGGTCGACAGGGCCAGCAGTCGTAGCAGCCGAGATCTTATTATGGTTGTGGTAACCCCGATCACATTGTTAGGTTTTGCCCCCGAGCCTCGGGCAGCTCTCAGCAGTAGGGTCCTCGCCCCATGATTCAGGCATCAGGTGATCCACAGCTTGCCCAGCCAGCTAGAGGCGGGGGAAGGGATCATAGAGGTGGAGGTAGAGACCATAGAGGTGGAGCTTAGACCGGCAGAGGTAGGGGTCAGCCAGTTGCCGATCGTCCCAGGGACATGGTTCAGGGAGGTGGGGCCCATCCCCGGTGTTATGCTTTGCCAGCCAGGCCACAGGCTGAGTCTTCAGATGCTGTTATTACAGGTACTATTCTGGTCTGTGATAGGGATGCTTCAGCGCTATTTGACCCTAGGTCTACGTATTCATATGTGTTGTCTTATTTTGCACCCTACTTGACTATGCCTAGTGATGATTTGGGTATCCCTGTATATGTATCTACACCAGTGGGTGATTCTATAGTGGTCGACCGAGTTCATCATTCCTGTGTGGTAGTATTTGAGGGTCTTGAGACTCGTGTTGATTTATTGCTTTTAGACATGGTGGATTTTGATGTTATATTGGGGATGTATTGGTTGTCCCCGTATCATTCTATCTTGGATTGTCACGCCAAGACCGTGACCTTGGCTTTGCCAGATTTGCCCCGATTGGAGTGGAGAGAGACCCCAGGACATGCCACCCGTAGTGTTATTTCCTATGTTAAGGCTCGATGCATGGTCGAGAAGGGTGTTTAGCTTACTTGGCATATGTTCATGATTCCAGCACAGAGGTTCCTTCTATTGACTCCGTTCCTATTGTTCGGGAGTTCCCAGAGGTTTTCCCTTCAGACCTGTCAGGTATGTCGCCCGACAGGGATATTGATTTCTGTATTGATCTGGCCCCAGGCACACAACCCATTTCTATTCCGCCGTATCGCATGGCCCCGCCAGATTTGAAGGAGTTAAAGGACCAGTTGCAGGATTTGATAGAGAAGGGTTTTATCAGGCCTAGTGTTTCTCCTTGGGGTGCACCGGTGCTATTTGTGAGGAAAAAGGATGGGTCGATGAGGATGTGCATTGATTACCAGCAATTGAACAAGGTGACGATAAAGAACAAGTATCCACTGCCGAGGATTGATGAGTTGTTTGACCAGCTTCAGGGTGCAAAGGTGTTCTCAAAGATAGACTTGAGATCTAGCTACCATCAGCTGAGGATCAAGGCGTCTGATGTCCCTAAGACCGCATTTCGCACTCGGTATGGGCATTATGAGTTTTTGGTCATGTCATTCGGGTTGACCAATGCCCCACCAGCATTTATGGAGTTGATGAACCGGGTGTTCAGGCCTTATCTAGACTTGTTCGTGATAGCCTTTATTGATGATATTTTGGTGTACTCCCGCAGCCAGAAGGAGCACGAGCAGCACCTAAGAATGGTTATTCAGACTCTGAAGGATAGTCAGTTTTATGCTAACTTCTCGAAGTGCGAGTTCTGGTTGAGTTCAGTTGCATTTCTGGGTCATGTCGTATCAGCAGAGGGTATTCAGGTAGACCCGAAGAAGATTGAGGCAATCAAGAATTAGCCCCGACCAGCTTCAACGACCGAGATTTGGAGTTTCTTGGGGTTAGCAGGTTATTACCGTCGGTTCGTGGAGGGGTTTTCATCTATAGCAGCCCCGATGACCAGGTTGACCCAGAAGGGTGCCCAGTTTAGGTGGTCAGACGAGTGTGAGGAGAGCTTTCAGAAGCTCAAGGCAGCTCTGACTACGGCACCGATATTGGTTTTGCCCACAGGTTAAGGGCCTTATATAGTTTATTGTGATGCTTCCCGTATTGGGCTTGGTGCAGTATTGATGCAGGACAGCAGAGTCATAGCCTACGCTTCGAGGCAGCTGAAGATCCACGAGAATAATTATCCAGTCCATGATCTAGAGTTGGTGGCCATTGTTCATGCTTTGAAGAGTTGGAGGCATTATCTATATGGTGTGACGTGTAAGGTGTACACGGATCACAAAAGCCTTCAGTACTTGTTCAAGCAAAAAGAGTTGAACTTGAGGCAGAGGAGGTGGTGGGAGTTGTTGAAAGACTATGATGTTACTATTTTGTGCCACCCGGGGAGAGCCAATGTGGTGGCCGATGCTGTGAGTAGGAAGTCCGCCAGCATGGGTAGTCTTGCTTATGTTCCGGTCAGCCAGAGACCGCTTGCTTTGGATATTCAGACTTTGGCCAATCGGTTTGTGAGGTTGGACATTTCTGAGCCTAGCCGAGTTTTAGCTTGTACGGTCGCTCGTTCTTTATTATTGGAGCGTATCCGTGATCGGCAGTTTGATGATCCTCATTTGTGTGTCCTGAGAGACACGGTGCAGCGTGGAGGTGCCACGAAGGTGACTTTAGATGCGGATGGTGTTTTGAAGTTGCAGGGGCGAGTGTGTGTGCCCAATGTCGATGGGATTCGAGAGTTGATCTTAGCGGAGGCCCATAGTTCTCGATATTCTATTCACCCGGGC
>MU691505.1:58148-68355 GCA_026770625.1 Nicotiana glauca
TATCGCCTATGAAGGGCGTGATGATATTCGGGAAGAAGGGCAAGCTTAGCCCTAGGTTCATTGGCCCATTTGAGATTCTAGATCGTGTGGGAAAGGTGGCTTATAGACTTGCCTTGCCACCTAGCTTGTCAGTCGTGCATCCAGTGTTTCATGTGTTTATGCATTCGAGGTATCACGGCGATCCTACCCACGTGTTAGATTTCAGCACTGTCCAGTTGGACAAGGATCTATCCTACGAGGAGGAGCCAGTAGATATTATAGACCGATAGGTTCGACAATTGAGGTCGAAGAGTTTTCCTTCAGTGCGCATCCAGTGGAGAGGTCAGCCTCCTGAGGCATCGACCTGGGAGTCTGAGTCTGATATGCGGAGCCGATATCCTCATCTATTTCCTGACTCAGGTACTTCTTTCTTTTGTCCGTTCGAGGACGAACGATTGTTTTAGAGGTGGAAATGTGACGACCCAAAGGGTCATCACCTGTTTCCTCATTCGTTCCGTGCTTTCGAGGCCTTGAAAATCTCACTTTTATTTGCCTCGATTTGCGTGTGCAGTCCGGGCATGTAGCCTGAAGGCTTAAATATGAATTCTATGTGAAAAATGATAAATTTTAATATTAATATGGTTAAAGTTGATTTCGGTCAACATTTTTGGTAAATGGACCCGGACCCGTGATTTGACGGTCCCGGAGGGTCTGTAGAAAAATATGGAACTTGGGCGTATGCCCGGAATCGAATTCCGAGGTCCCAGGCCCGAGGAATGAATTTTTCCATGAAATTGTATTCTGAAAATATTTAAGGAAAATAAAAATGAAATTTGATCAAAAAGTGATGGTATCGGGCTCGTATTTTGGTTCCGACACCCGGTACAAGTCTTAAATATGTGTGAAGCGCTATCTGTAAAGTTTTGTTGAAAACGGACGTCGTATGACGTGTTTCAGACTATAAGTTCCGAATTTGAAAGTTTATGAAACTTAGAAGAAAATCATGTGTTTTGAGGCTTGATTCTATGTATATGATATTATTTTGACGATTTGATCGCGCGAGTAAGTCCGTAGGATATTTTTGAGATTGTGGGCATGTTTGGTTTGGAGCCGCGAGGGCTCAGGTGAGTTTTGGATAGGTGTCGAGTTATTTTTCTTAAACTTTGGGCTGCAGGTTTGCAACAGGTGCTTCAGACCTGCAGGCTCGCAAATGCGAAGTCTGCTAGGTCCGCCTGGGAACGCAAAAGCGAAGGATTTTTCGCAAATGCGGACATCACAAATGCGAACAAAATTCTACAAATGCGAAGACTGGGCATCTAGGCAGGGTTCGCAAATGCGAACTCTTTTCTCGCATTTCCAAAGTCTAGTGGGTTCGCAATTCCCATATCTGCAACCTGCAATTTTCATACTTAGACGATTTTAAGCCTCATTTTTCATATCTCTCAAACCCAAACACCCATTGGCGATTTTTCAGGAACCCTTCCTCCTCCAATCCATTTGTAAGTTGATTTTCACTTATTTCTTCAATCTTTAACATCATTTATCATGTTTTCATCTTAAAATCAAGGTTTTTCATGGGTGAAAATGGGAATTTTGGGTAGAACCTAGGTTTTCTTAAAATTGGGGATTTGGACCTCAATTTGAGGTCCGATTTTAAAACGAATCATAGATATGAACTCGTGGGGGGAATGGGTAATGGTGTTTTGGTTCGAACCTCGGATTTTGACCACGTGGGCCCGGGGGTATTTTGGGAATTTTTGAGTAAAACTTTGGGAAATTCATTTTCATGCATTCAAGTTGATTCAATTAGCATTTGTTGATACATTCAAGTAATTTGTGACTAGATTCGAGCTGTTTTGTGGTGAATTCGAGGGGTAAAGCTATACTAGAGGCTTGAGTGGATTTTTGGAGCATTTGAGGTAAGTGTTTGATCTAAATTTGGCTTGGGGAAATAGCATTAAAGTGTTATTAATTGTTAATTGCTAAATGATAGAGTACGGTGTATAGGCATGGTGACGAGTATCTATACACCGGTGTCTAGCATGACAGTGGGTCTTTGTTTGTGCTTATTTTGGTATATTTTAGGACCCTTCCAGGCTATATTAATGATTTCTACCTAATGTGAAGAGTATGAGGATTAAATTGTGAATTGTGAATTCTTTGGAGCGTTGGCTCAGACGATAAAAATACTATTGAATAAAAAATGAAAGAAATGGAAAGAGATGTGATTAATCCCTTGCCGGGATGGTTTGAGTATATTGATTATCTCCCTTGTCGGGGTGTGAAAGTTGTTGTTATTGCTCCCTTGCCGGGATTTTAGTTATTTAATTGTGTTTTCCCTTACTGGGACATATTCTTATTATTGTTCATTCCCTTGCCCGCTTGGTTGTGATTGTTGTTTGGGTGAGGAAGAGTGATAATGCACGAAGGGTCATTCCGTGCCATGTTTTGATTATATTTGCATGAAGGGTCATTCTGTGCCATGTTTTGATTATATTTGCACGAAGGGTCATTCTGTGCCATTGTTGATTATATTATGCACGAAGGGACATTCCGTGCTCCGATTTGATTATATTTGCACGAAGGATCATTACGTGCCATGAAATGAGAGCTATGTGAGGAAATCACGAAGGGTGATGCTGTGCATTTTATTTGATTGCTTTGGGTGAGGATGAGAGTAAAATCACGAAGGGTGATGCCGTGCATTTTATTTGATTGCTTTGGGTGAGGATGAGAGTAAAAGCACGAAGGGTGATGCCGTGCTTTTTATTTGATTGCTTTGGGTGAGGATGAGAGTAAAAGCACGAAGGTTGATGCCGTGTAACTGTTGGATTTCTTGTTTCTGTTAATTATTGTTGTGCCCTGTTTCTTATTTAAGTTGAAGACTTTTATATCCGGATTGTACTCCCCCATAGCATGCTTCCCTTCCTTTTAACTGTTTAATTTTGGTATTCGTTCCTTTTATTGCACATGTATATATATTGAACTGCACAGGTTGATTTGGTAGTCCTATCTAGCCTCGTCACTACTTCGCCAGGGTTAGTCCAGGTACTTACCAGCACATGGGGTCGGTTGTGCTAATGCTACACTTCTGTGCTCTTTGCACAGATCACGGTACTAGAGCAGCTTTTGGATCACTGCAGTAGCACATCAAGTGGGAGCTGACTTCAGTCCAGGGACTACGAGGTAGTCCACCTGGCGGTCGCAGGCCGGAGTCCCTTTCTATATCTTCTGTTTGTTTTCATTGTACCAAGACAGACACTGTGTATTTTTTTTATTATTCATACTTGTTTGTACCACTCATTAGTAGTTCATGAAATAGCGACTCCAGTCTTGGGTAGTGAAATGTTAGGCCTCCGCATTTTGGATTTTCTGTTATTTATGCTATAAAAGACTTCCGCTTTTATTTAAAGGTTTATTATTGTTATTACTGTTGTGTTGTTATTCAAAAATATTTAAATGTTTGACTTGCCTAGCTCCAACAGTATGCGCCATCACGACTTCCGATGGTGTGAAATTCAGATCGTGACAAGATTGTTGTGTTCCCCCTACTTGGGAAACAACACCATTGCCTGAACTAGTAACTATTAAAGGAGTTTTCAGGTTTGAGATCAAGATGTGTGGTGTTTATAATTATCCAAAATCTTATAGTTTATCTTATATTTCAGTTGTTTGAAAGCAATATGTATACTTTTTTAGTTTTTTTTTTTAAAATTCAATGCTAGCAGTTGCTATGTCAAAATTAGATAGCAATTAGTATTATAGATTCTTCTTTGATAGCTTTGGTATGGACTGTGATTTTTTAGTCCGTTGTTGATATGCTCTCATAAATTATTTTAACCAATTGATTGAGCAGCTGTTGAGGTCGATATATATATGTAAATTAAAATAAAATAGATTTGACAGAGTGAACATATAGAGGAATATTATCGTACTATCTAGAATTGCGATTTACGCATAATAAAGAGGATGACAATAATCAAAGGTAAGTTAATTTAATTAGGAATTACCAGCCAAGCTGTAGGAACTCATCTTCTTTTAGGATATATGCAATGTAGAAGAGAAATATTAAAAGTAGATTAAATTTTTATTTATTGAAAAAACTCTTGATTCTTACGAAATGAATTGCTAAATAAAAATAAACCCATAAAATTTAAATTTTTATCCGATATTTACTTACAAATAGTGATATGAACAATTCTAAAAGTATCATTTAAACTATTAAAAGCAATCAGACTTTAATTGTGTGGTTAAAATTAAAGTGGCATAAAAATTGTTGAGTAAATTCCAATCCAATTGTTCTATATGTTGATAATTCCCTAAAGTGATGATATGTTGGTGTCAATATATCACCAATTATGTACATATTACCAACATATCATCAATTATGTACATATTAGTCTGTCTTTTAACATTAAAGATGTAAGTTAATGTTGTAAGAGATACTTCTGTTGAGATGATAATAATAATAATAATAATAATAATAATAATAATAATAATAATAATAATAATAATAATAATAATAATAATTTTATTTTAATTACAATATTGCTAAAGTATATTTTTATTACATTATTATCATATAATATTGTAAATTTTTTAATCAATATTATGTTTTAATTTGTGTGCATCTCCAAATATATATATATGGAGTTATAATATTTGAGTTTCTGCCAATAATTATTCAAATAATTTTTTTAAATTAAAATTTAGCAGGATCACAATATTATTCACACATCGTGCAGGTACAATACTAGTATAAAAAGTTAAAAAACAAAGAGGTATTATGATATCAAGAACTTTTTTTAAGTTACTTGCATATGTGCAAGATTTAATTCTCGTAAGTATCTTATCTTCTTCTTTCCATAACTGAAATACTCCGTAATTGTTAGAATTAATAAAAAGCACGAGTGAATATAGTAAGAGTGTAAAAATAAATTCTACCCAAAGGATTAAAAACATTATAAAACTAACAAAATGTAAAAAAAATATTTATACGGAGCAGGGCGGGTTAAAATTTTGCGGGTTATGAGAAAACATGCCCGCACCGATTGTCATCCCTATGATGTACATGAACTTTTGAGTCGCGTGAAAAGTAAATAAAAATAACATCAATTCATGGAAGGTAAGATGGAACTAGAACCATAAATATAAGAAAGTTACTACTAACAGGAGCAGCTCAAGCCAAGCCAAAATGTATTTGGAAGCCTTAAATTTAAAAAACTAAAAAACTATTATTTTTTTTTTAATCATTTTATCTTGTTGAGATACAAAGTTGTTAAGTAATTTTTTGTTATTATCGATTTCTTCTAATAATTTTTTTCTCGAATGATTGTATAGCCAACTCGTTTAATCTTCTTGAAAATTGTTAATCTTAGGTAAGATTTTATTAATTTTAATTTTTAAAAACTTTTTTTTTCGCTGAGGCAACTAATATAGGAACTATTAACATTATTTTATAAGAAATATAAGCATTTGAAAAAGAAACGAATCTTTTCATTTAATTGAATATGTCCATTAGAGTATTATTTTTTACTTGTATTATTTTTTTTAATAGTATTAGTTTCGAGAATAATTTTAACCCATCGATATCGGAGCGACTATTATATTTTAAGCAACATTCAAGATTAAGATAGTATTTTTTTAAATTCTCATTATCTATTGATCTCAAATTTTCACTATTAAAACTTTTGAACTATTGAACTATCAAACTCTTGGAGAAAGAAAGTAAGAAAGAATAAAAAAGAAATATGTAATATTATGAGAGAAGGGAAAAGGAAAATCGTGACTTAGACCAAATATGAAAGAAAGTATAAAATTGTTCAACTGCATCCAATAATAATTATTTTGATATTGATGATTTGTTCACAAATGTAACAAAATTATCCTTCTTTTATATAAAAAGTATTATTTTTCTACTAAAAGTACTCAATATTTATTTAAACAAAACCTATAAATCTATATTATTGTTAAAAAATGGGTCCCTAAAATTTGGGGCCTAAAGCAAGTGCCTTATTTGCTTCACTATGGAGCCGACACTGACTACTAAAAGAGTTGTCATTTAGGTAATCTGAAGCTTGCATATAAAAAATTGATGTGTGGCTATAATTCCATAGTTTCGTACATTATTTGCCTTGCATTATACATGCTTTAATGATAAATTACACTTTATTTGCACGTAATGAAGTCTGTTTTATGTGTAGGTGAATTGGAGATGAAAGTAGAGCTAAAGGGATGCTTAAACGTCGAAAGCGCGCGCAAGAACGGTGAAAAGGAGAGGCTGGGCAAAAGTCAGCTCGACCAGGCTTTAGCCTGGCAAGGCCAGCTTAAAGCCGGGCCCAACCAGGCATTAGCCTGGCGACACCATCTTAAAGCCAGGCCTAGCTAGGAGTTAGCCTGGAGACACCAGCTTAAAGCCAGGCGACGCCAGCCTAAGGCCAGGTCTTGTACGAGTTTTGAAGATTTTATTTATTTTCCGGATTGACTAGGACTTGACCTACACATTTAGGTCTTGTCCTAAACATATCAATAAACTTAAAAACGTCACGTTTGAAGGATTTTAGAGAGACAGAGAAGGGGAGATCGAGTTTGGACACACTTGAGACCTACGGAGGCAAGAACACACTAGGAGCAAGGCGGAGAATTCTTCTACGAGTTTTTCAATTTCTTCTTCCTATTTCTATTATTGGTTATGAATTCTAGTATTATAGTTATGCATACTATTATGAATAGCTAATTTGTTATCTAGGGTTGTTAGTTTATATGAGTCCACCAAACTATAGAGTACCTGGTCCTCTATGAGATGATACGTAGAATGCAGTAAAGACTGAATGTAAAGAAGGCAAGAGATTTTCTAAGTGGAAAAATCCCACACAAGGGGATCAAAAAATCACGACCTACTCTTGTAGACTTTTAACTCTACTAACTTGTAATCTACCTATTACAAGCCACTCTGCAAACACTCTATTGCAAAGAATTCAAACTAACTTGTGATGCACTACCACAAGCTACTCTATAACTCTCCTAGTTACAAAGGATTTAAACTTATGACTATCCCTAGGCACAACATAAACTCAAAAGTTTATGAATTTTATTTGTTCCTAAGACAACGCTTCTAAGAAAGCAAACTAGGAATTACAATGACGAACAAATAACAAGATTACAACTCATTTAGAAACTGATCCTTAGTGGAGTTGTCTTCTTGTTCTTGATGTGAGCACGTGATTTTTGCCCCAAGCAATTAATTCCAAAATAAAAATACAAAAAAAATAATAATTTTGATTGAAATTGGTTGATTATTGTGTAGAAAGTATTAGTGTGTGTTTTAATTGTTGGAAATAAAGAAATTGAAACAAAAATACAAAATAAAATTAGTTAGAAAATACCAAAATGTAAGGTAATTATTAGGAAATTAGAAAATTAAAGAAAAATAAAAAAAAATATATACAAAATAAAAGGAAAAATACATCAGGTATAAAATACAAGAAAATACAGTATAATTAAATAAATACAAGTCAAAAATATATATATACAAAATACGAAAATACAAGGAAAAAAAATACAATGTATAAATACAAAATGCAATGTACATCAAAATTGGGTCAAATCACAAAATTCATCAGCCCAATTAACACTTTAACAGACCTGGCCCAATCTCAAATTTAACCGGCCAGTTCTCAACACAAAGCTAAAACGACAACGTTTGGTTCGAACAAATCTAGGCCGTTGATGATTCAATCAAACGGACCAAGATAAGCGATGGTTAAAATAAATTAAACGACATCGTTAAAGGAAATAATCACAGCCGTCCATTTGATTGATCAAACGGATGAAATCAGTGTTACACGGAGCCAAACGACATCGTTAAAAAGAATAAATCACAACCGTCCAAGAAGCTAATCTAACGGACAGGAGTAAGGATTCATTTAAATCAAACGTCGTCGTTTTAAGGCCAAAGTGATCCTGGCCATTCGTTTAAACTAATCCAACGGTTGAGAACCATCATTATACATTTAATATATCAATACACCCTCCGTTCATATCTCATTATACACGTTATACATTCAACCCATTAACCCTAGCCGCCTTATCTCCCTTCTTCTCTCTGGCTGAGATCACCGGAACCCTACCGGTGGTCTATTTTTGGTCATCTTCCCCGACCAATTTTCACACCACTGAACCTTCCCATTCTCCTCTATCACCCCATCACACCAGTTTCATCCAAAACTCCGTCGTTCTTCTCAAATCTTGAATAACAGGTCGCCGAAACCATAGCCGGCGACCACTAACCTATGAACTAGCCTCCACCCTTAACACCATAGAACCACCTTGAGCTCCTCTTTCACCCTACCTAAGTCCCATTTCTCGAATATTAGCCATGTTTCTCGAATCTTCAAAAATGTCCCGCCGAAACCCTACTCCAACGGACACTCAAACTCAAAACCCTTTCAAACCGAACCCTAGTCCTCAAATACCACCCTTTTTACATCCAAACAAGACCATTAGAGTCTGCCTGGAAGACCGATTGTTAAAAAGAGACCCAGCGTCTCTGAAACACCGGAAAGTCAAGAATCGAGGAGAAAATAAAGAAAGAAGAGAACAAAGAAAAAAAATGAAGAAAAGAAGAAAAAATAGAAAAGAACAAAAAGAAAATACGAAAGCTAAGTCCCTAATCCTTTTTTTGTTGTTTCTGGTTCTCAAATCTTCTACCCTTTCTTTTTGTTTTATTTCTCTAGAATTTGTTACATGCTCGAGGTTTTTCTGTTTGTACATGAAATCGACTGAATATTCTCTTGTTCTGATTGAAGTCATTTAATAAATCACATGCTCTATAGTCGTTTAATATTCTTGCTTGATAGACTTTGCTCGATTAAATGTCATGATTAATTGGATTCAATCATTATTAAATTGTTTCTATGAGTCTTGATTAATTAAGTGTTTAGTCGAAATTAGGGTTATATTTGCAAGTTTGTTAATACTGGCTATTATTGCAATACGATTTAATGCTTGACTCTTCTGAATTTCTGAGTAATTAGTCGTATTAGGACTATGAGTGTAAATTGCTTAAATATTGTCTATCATTGCGATACAGTTTGATTTCTTGTATGGGTCTCTGATTAATTAAAAGGTTATTTGTGGCTATGTTTGTAAAGTGGTTAGTTCTGAAAAGGGGTTAATTTGTAAAGTGGTTAGTTCTGAAAAAGGGTTAACTCTGAAAGTCTTACTTAGTGTAAAAATGGTTAAAAAATAAAGATAAGGTTAAGGGTTATATTCTAAATGATGCTGAATACCCCAAGTCTTAACAGACCTAAGGGCAGGTCGGGTAAATACATATGAAATATAAAGGGTTAAAATGGAATAGGGAATGGTAAATCTGAAGATAATGTAGAAGTAGTGAGGACATAAAAGACAATTGAGCCTGGTTTTACTGTAATTAGTTGAATAATAAGGGGTGAATCAGGCATAGTTAAATGGTGAATAGGTAATAATCCTTAGCAAGTGAGGGCAATAAGGGTATTAACACCTGATAGAATGGTATAGAATATCCTGGAACCTTCTAGCAGGGGTTTAAGTGTATTCTTATCAAAAATACCCTATACTAAACTGAAATAATTCAAAAAGAGTAGGGGTGGGAAATCTGAATAATTAATTCAAATTTTCCTCCCATTCTACTCTATAAATAGGCCCCTTCAAGCCTAATTTAGAGGTGAGAAATTTTGTTGAGAAATTTTGGGTTCAGAAATTTGGAGGTTCAAAAATTGAGTAAGGTTCAGAGAGTTGGAAAATTAAGTGAGGTTCAGAAGTTTGATAAGTCTAAAATACATAAAAATTTGTTTTTAGTTACTGTTACATTGGTTTATTTGCAATTTGAGAAAGAGAGCTCTTGAGTGCTGGTGTTTTCGTCTTCTGTTCTGCATTGTTTGGGTTAAAGCTGTTGGTTTTTCTATCGTGAATTCAAATCTGTTGCAGTGATATTGTGGTGTTATTGCTGTTATCACTTGGATTTCTGCCTGTCGCTGATTTTCTTCTTCCTTATCACCTTAGAACTCATCGAGTTTCCTTTCAATTTGACCAGGTACATTTCTGAATTCGAAGATGTAATCAGAATTTTGAAGATATAAAATCGCTCGACAAGTTTTACTAGCTTTCAATTCAGTTTTCTTTGTAGATGTAGAACTATATAGATTCATGTGTAATTCATTAGGATTTTATGTATATTATGGACTTG